>JASDQU010252853.1:0-13865 GCA_032191745.1 Picea mariana
ACCCAAATGAACCTGTCCAAAATAACCTTGAACATAATCTAGAAAATGTTTCCTATGGGGTGTGGCATGAAATGAAGCCCCTGAATCTACTACCCAAGAATCAGAAATATTATCTACATAAAGAATAAAAGCATCTTGTAACACATCACCTGTTACATTTGCTTCCTGATTTCTCTCCTGCTGTCCATCTCTTTGTTTCTTCGGAGCTCTGCAGTCTTTCTTCAGATGTCCTTTCTTCCCACAATTCCAGCACTCTATCTTTCCAAGTCTGGATTTGGATCTACCCTTCCTAGAATTCCCACGGTTCCCAAAACCCTTTCCTCTATCGTTTTGTCTTCCCCTGTTCTCCGTGTTCAATGCATTTCCTGATGTCTCACCTGTGCTTTTCCGTTGCATTTCCTCACTAAGGATAACACCAAAAACATCATCAAATTTTAAAGTATTTGAACCAGAGACAGAGTTACTTACAGCCATGACCAAGCCATTCCAGCTTTCTGGCAATGAGCACAATATTAGAAGATCTCTGACCTCATCATCAAAGTCCACTTTTACATAACTTAGTTTATTAGTAACCGTATTAAAATCATTTAAATGATCTGCAACAGACCCACCTTCTTACATCTTCATATTAAATAATCTCTTCATTAGAAATACCTTATTATATGCCGATGGTTTTTCATACAATTTGGCGAACGTGTCCATCAAACCCTTCGTTGTATTTTCTTTCGAAATATTGAAAGCCACCGATGCTGCCAGGCTCAGTCGTATTGTTCCTAGAGCCTTTATGTCAAGAATCTCCCATTCTTCGTCCTTCGTAGCCGCCGACTTCTTTGCTATTCCGCCCAATGGTAGGAATAGATCCTTTTGATATAAATAGTCTTCCATCTGCATCTTCCATAACTGGTAGTTTTGGCTGTTAAATTTCTCGACCCTAAACTTTCCATCTTCTGACATTGCTCCCACTCAAACTAGGAACCCTCTTTTCCTGCGAGTTACCTTTCGCTCTAATACCAGTTGTTAGAAAAACAGGACCGTGGAGCAATAAAATAAAACAAATGTGGAATCAAAACATAGAAGATACACAATACAATAGAGACATATATTTACGTGGTTCACCTAGTGTGGGCTACGTCCACTAGAGAAATTGCCAGATCCTTCCTTTATTATTGTCCAGCATATGAAGGGATACAACCTACAACAAACCCGCTATAACTTCCTATTATTTCTCTCACATTCTCCTATCTCAGAATAAAATATTCACCATCAATCATAGCTGCAATACATTTCCCTCATAAAAGAGAGTTGCCTTCTAGGGCAAAAAACCCTAACATAATCTCTATCATTAGATCTGCGACCTTATAATGAACGGTCCATATTTACAATGAAATTACAATATGCATTTACAAAGCAATTTTTCCTTCGGGGGCTTCACCCCTGAACCCCCATCGGGGGACGCTGCCCCCGAACCCCCGTTGGGGGCCCGCTTGCCCCCAGACCCCCCTTCCGGGGGGATAGCCCCCCCGGACCCCACAGAGGGGGTATCCCCCCTCTGCACTCCCCCACGTGGAAGAGTGTACATACTTTTGGGGTGTAAATACTTCATGGGGTATAAACACGGATGAAAGTAAAAGACCTCTAAATCAAGAAGATAATCAGGCTCCACAACCAACAGGAGAGACAGGGGGTTTGCATCAAATAACTTCTTATTGAATAAAGAAAATACGCTAAAACTGTAAAACTTTAGAACTGAAAAACAACTTGTGCAAGTGATGGTAGCTATCTCTAAGAAGAGATGTTCCTGCTACGCACATCTGTTTGAGGAGAATGATTACAATGAGGCTCGAGAGGCATTTTTAACATTACTCATGAATTCCAAAACCCTACACATCCAAAAACCTAACCTTAGAAGATGAAATTCTAAAATTTATGTGGGCCTTGATGGGTAAGTTCGTACATCAACTTCGCGAGGTTGTAAATTTTGCATACGACCTCCATTTTAGGCGTGTGATAGCCCGTTTGAAAGGTCTTCTTGAGAACTACACATTATGCTGTCAAATTCTAATTCCATCTATAGTTTGACTATGGAAATCCAAAAAAAACTGTTTATGGCCCCAAAACACACCTGGAAGTACAAAAATATGTACTAACATGAAAAATTCCAAAATAAGCTAGTTGGAATAGGTGGGTGGCCACCAATATACACCTTGATGATGTTTAGGGATTCAAGATATTCTCGAAATAGCATATCCCACAATTAAAAAGAAATGTCATCATTACAGAGAAACATGTTGAACAAAAAACTGTCAAGAGGAGCCAGTTGGAATGGGTGGGTGGCCACCAATATCCACCTAGATCAATCCTCCCCCCTTAGGAAGAAATGGTCTCCATTGCGTTGAGTTCCCCCATCATGTGAGGAAATTTCTGTTGAATTTTTCCCCGGGTAAGCCATTTTCCTTGGTGCTGGAGTTTCCCTTCCTTGATAAACCGATAAAGTTGGATCCTCTATTGGCAAATTACCTTGGCTTGAGTGTCCACTATTTGATCAGTGGATGCTTGTTCCATGTAGTCATGGTTAAGCTCTATTGGTGTCAATTTTTCTACGATCTCCCAGGTAACCAATAATGGTGGAAAATATGGCTGGAAGAGGTCCACATTGAACATTGAGTGCAAGTCAAGGAAGGGGGGAGTGTTGAGCTCAAAAGAATTATGACCCATAGACTTGGTAATAGTGTAAGGCCCATAGAAAAGTGGATGAAGCTTCTGATGGTGATTTGTAAGGTTCTCTTTCTACAAATGTAACCAGACCTTATCTCCCACCTGAAACTTGTGCTATACCCGATGTTGATCATGGCACTGTTTGTACTTAACATTGACTTTCTGCAAATTATCATGGACTTATTGGTGTATGTGTTGAATCCACTCAATGAATCTAGTGGATTTTTTGGCCTCAGACTAAACATGGGAAGGTTATGTCTGTGTGGTTGCAAGAGGTAGTGCACCATTAATGGGACCCAAGGGTTGGAATCCCAACCCCACCTGAAATGGGCTATGGCCGATGGAGATATGGAGAGCCATGTTGTAGCTGTGTTGAACATAGGGACGAATCTCATCCCATGTACACAGATTCTTAGAGTTATACATACACAATATGTGCATAATCATATGATTGACGGCCTCTGTTTGGTAATTAGTTTGAGAGTGGAAGGCAGTGGATTTAGTGATCTTGGTGTCCAACAGTGACTAGAGACTCGACCAAACTGTGTCGAGTAACCTTCTATCCAAATCTAAGATGATTGTTTGTGGTATCCCAAAATGGACCCACACTTGTTCGAAGAAGAGGTTGGAAGTATCTACCAATGTGATGCTCTTCTTGCAGGTTGTGAGAATGAGCATATTTGAAAACTGATCAACCACCACAAATACACAATCATTGGCTTTCTTGGTGGACGAAAGGCCAGAAATGTAATCCATTGATATGGATTCCCAAGGCCTCTCAGGGGTAGGAAGAGGGGCATATAAGCCTTACTTCTTTATGGGTGTCTTGGAAATGGCATAGGTAGTGCAATATATGATATACTTGCTAACGTCCTGTGGAAGTTTTGGCCAATAAAAATGTTTTTGTAGAATGAACATAGTTTTCTCCACGCCAAAATGTCTTGCCATCCAAGTGTAGTCAGCCTCCCAAATCAAATTTTAATGCTCGCTTGTAGGAACATAGAGGCGGCTCAGATGGTATAACATTCCATTCTGAATGTGAAAATCGGTGAGATTCACACCTGTACCCAAGAGTTGATAGGTAGTGGCGAAGTGAGGATCTCGTTGATAAAGTTCGAGCCACTCAGATGCCTCATGCCCATAGGAATGGAGCATGGTGGTGAGTGCAACAATGGGAGGTATAATAAGGCATTCAACAACATGATTTGTACTCCATGTTTTATACTTGATGTTGAGATGGAACTGTTGCAGGTATGTGGACCACTTTTGATGGCAGTCATTCTGCAAATTGCCTTGTGTCTGTATGAACTACAAAGCATTGTGATCAATGTGGATAAATACATTTCCTTGTCATAGGTAGGGTATTTCCGAATGGTATCTGAGAGTGTCTCACTATGGCATGCTACTTGATGACTGTGATGAGTGAGAACTGTTCCTACAACATAGTCGGATGCATCCGTCCCAATCTTGAATGCTTGTTGTAGATCAGGTGAGGAGAGTACTGGAGATGAGAACAAGTGATGCTTTAGGTCATCAAATACTCGTTGTTGTGCCTTCCCCCATGTAAAATTTTCATTTCCATCGCCCTTTCTCACTTTGTCGAGGGCCTGTGTAATATGGGAGAATCCCAACATGATTTTTTGGTAGAAGTTGGAAATCCCCAAGAAGCTCCGAAGGCCAGTTAGTGTGGTCGGGGATGGTTGGTCACGAATGAATTGGATCTTAGCTAGATCCACATGTAGCCCATGCTCATCAACAATTTATCCCAAGTATTGGACCCTGTTCATACCAAAGAAGCATTTTTCCAAGTTGGCATATCGATTGTGCTGTCGCAGATTGCTAAAAACCTGTTGAATATGCTACATGTGCTTCTCCCAAGTTCTGCTGAATATGAGGATATCATCCAGGTATACCACCAAAAAAGAGTTGGTGAAGGGTCTCAATACATCATCCATCAACCTTAGAAATTTTCTGGTGCATTTTTTAAGCCAAAGGGACTGACCATCCATTCAAAGAGATCTTCTTTAGATTTGAAAGTTGTCTTCCATACATAAATCAGTTCGATGGGAAGATGGTGGTAGCTAGACTTTAGTTCAATATTTTCGAAGGAATTTTCCCCCTTGAGTTGGTAAAGAAGGTCATCAATTTAGGGAATTAGGTACTGGTTCCTGACTGTGATTTTTTTTAATGCTCTGTAATCAATGCAGAGCCTCCATGTCCTATCTTTCTTCTGTAACCGTACAATCGAGATTTTGCAAGGGGATGAGCTAGGTCTGATGTGCCCCTTTTGAAGAAACTCTCGGATCTGATGTTTTATTTCTTCATTTTCCATCAGTGAGTGATGATAGACTATCCCATTAGGTAGAGGTGCACTGAGGGTTAGATAAATTGGATTCTTGACTTGGAAGAGTGTTGGTAGCTCGGTGGGTGAGGAGAATATGTAATTGCACTCTTCCACAATCCCATCCACTTGCTTCTGTTGCAAAGAAAGGATCTATGTAGAGATCATAGATGTGGTGATGACCTTATTCTTACTGTGAACATGGATTACAAAGAAGACTAACTTATCGGTCTGTGAAATGACCTTACTGCATTGCCTAATAGAGATTAAAGAAATACCAGTAGGTGACACTACCTCTTGTATCCTGTACAATAATATACCCAAAGTAATAATAACACTACATGGTCTAGAATCATACATAACATGTCTATTACATAATTAGGTTGTACTAAAAGAACATCAAAAACTTCAAGGGGAGAAATATTACACAATACCTCATATTTGAAGGGCTTGATGTCGTCAAGCAGATGGCACTGTTGGTTGACGCGGAGATCTGTTCTTTGGTGAAGCCAACCAATCGTGTAGGGATGAAAGTGTGATGCCATCGATATTTCCAACTGATTGGTGACCTCTCCTAAGATCAATTTCTTCAGATTGACGCTATCGACAATGAAATGAAGCAGATCCCCCTTTACCCACATCTGTGAGTGAAAGACACGTTCCCCTTCCTCTAGTTCTTCTGGTTCACTTGGATGGACTTTGGTGGTAGAGACAATGGCACTGGGATCAACATCGATAATCCACTTCCCTCCTTCTAGATTTAATTCAGAGTCAGAATCCACCTCTGAATCGAAGGCTTTCATCTCAACCACCAGTGATTTCTTGGAGTGACATTCTTCGGTGTTGTGCCAAGGGATTTTATGGTATTCACACCACTTTACCGTGTCCTTCTTAGAATTCTCATTACCCTTCTTGGGTTGCAGTTTGGATTGGTTGTCTTGAGAGTGGCCGTATTTGCTCTGTCCCTTGTTTTGTGGTTTGGGGCCATATTTTCCCTGCTTTGGCTATGAGGAGTTTGCAGATCCAAACTCTCACATCTTCTGCTTAAATTTGTGCTCGATCTTAACAACATATCTATAATCCGTACCTAATGATGCGATGTCCATAAACTCCATTTATGTTTGAATGTATCTATGCATACAACCACGGTATTTGAGAACCAGATGTCGTTCATAGTCTTTTATACCCAATTTGGTGCGCAAGGTATGGATAATATTGGTGAAATCCAATATTGTCTGGTCTCTTTCCTGACACAACATGGTCCATCCTGTGTACTGGTCCTTGTAGCTTCCAATAGGGTAGTACTATTATTTAATGGCATCCTTGAAGGAATCCCATGTGGGGAAGACCACAAATATTTCATATTCCTCTATGGCCCTTTGCTCAGAGTAAGTATCCCGCTAGTACTTAACATGGAGGATGGCCTTCAGGAGTGCAAAAGAAATATTTTCCCTATCGGAAAAATTGTGGACCGAAAAATACCCTTCGAGCAGATTCAACTATTTATCTACAACATCTGCATCTATCCGTAATTCAAATAATGGAATATCAAAATTTACTTTTACCTTGAAGGGGGTTGCATGGTCACTTGATGAAGATGTGTCTCCTGTGGGCAGTCGCTGAAGGATCTGTGCAAAGTTGTCCATAATTTCGTTCCTTTGTTGCGTAAGGGATTCCTTGAGAATTTTTTTAAAAGGATATCCTCCTCCATCATATTTCTTCTCGTCCCACATGAGTATTTTTTGGGCTCGACGCGATCGATCTTGCAAAGGATTGACTGGTTCGAGTGCCAAATTCTTGTACCCAGATCTTGTCGGGGACATGCATGAAGAAAAATAAATGAAGAGAAAACCACTTTGATACCACTGATCCTGATTTATGAACAAAACAAAATGAATAGCAGATTGAATAAAAAAACACAGAGAAAATACAAAAATAACTTCTATTGAATAAATAAAATAGGTTGAAACTGTAAAACTGCAGAACTGAAAACGAATTGTTGTAATGGTGGTAGTTATCTCTGAGAAGAGATGTGGCTACTATGTTCATCCGTCTAAGTAGAATGATTACAATGAGGCTCCATAGGCCTTTTTAACATTACTTCTGAGTTCCAAAACCCTAGACATCCAAAAACATAACCCTAGGAGATGAAACACCAAAATTTATGTGGGCCCTGATGGGTAAGTTGGTACCTAAACTTCTCGAGGTCGTACCTTTTGCATACCACATCTATTTTAGGCATGTGATATCCCATTGGAAAGGTATTTTTGAGAAATACATATTTTTCCGCTAACTCTGACTCCTTCTATAAGTGCCTCCTTGGGAGCACTTTTTGAGTATTTGTCTCTTTTAACAACAATGTTGCTACAACCACTGTGTGGAATACTTTGAAATCCTAGAGATTTGGGTTGTGAAGTAGAATTTGGTCTTATTGGAGGAGTGAACGTTTTAAATATCTTCTCCATATAATGCATTATATGGTTAAAAATATGCCATGATATCATTGATGTGTTTAGAGGTTTCAACAGATGTTTTTTTTTACACCAAATTCATGGATTCTAGAACCTAAATTTCCTTCAAAACATTGTTTTTATTAAAAACATTTTAGAACCAAAACTAGCTTTTCAAAACAATGTTTTTCTTAAGAACTTAAATTTGATTAAAAGCCTAAATGAGCTTGAAAATATTGTTACTTTCAATCTCAACCACACTTCAAGTTATCGGTTTATTATATTAGTTTAACATTTCTATTTTTCTCCAAAGAGTTATTTGAACAATGAGAATGAAAAACAAATACACTTACTTTATAAGCATAAGAACCAGTGAAAAAAGAACAATTGCATTTCATATTTTGTAAACTGTGCATTGCAACACTGTTATGCTATTCTCCTCAAAAGTTTAAATTGTTTTTCTATTGAAAAAATAAAAAGACAATAATAATATGTTTTTGGGGATTCAATAATGATTTTTATTTATTTATTCTCATCTCCCTCTAAAGTGTATAGAGGGATAATTTCACAATGATTAATTAAATATTTGTAAATGATTCAAACTTTGATGATCCACAATATTTGTAATGCTATATCAAAAACTTCACTTCTTGTCATTTCCAAGTTGAAGGTTGTCACTCAATATATTGATTCCCCATGTGCAATGCCTAGCCATGTAACTCGTATCCTCTCATCCTCCTTTTCACTTGAAGAGGATGATAAAGGGAGTTATGGATCTCGTCAAGTGAAACCTAGTGTATAAACAAAATCAAAGTGAAACCAATTGTATAAAAAAAAAACAACACCTATGATTAGGAACGATCTTAGGCTGATTTCCTCACCATTGATTTGTAATTCAGTAGCAAGACCACCAGCTTCACAATGACTAGCAGTTGGCACATATTCAAAGATTGACTCAGAAAAGGCCATTATCTATTGGAAAACATTGGTTGTGCATAATTATTTAAGATCCTAGGGAGAACATTTTTGGTTTGGATTTAGACGTCAAAATGTAGTCAATGTTTCTATATTGTTCACTCTTGTACATTGTTATGATATCATCACAATGTTTTGCTGGATTTCAATTGCAATTTTCTGACTCGAAACGAGAGTAGGTAACCTAATTGTCGTTATACTTAACAAATTCCAATGGAATTTCCTTGTGATATAACTCCCATGCTTCAACTATTTTTTATATCTCTTGCTAACTCTATTTAACGCAGGTAGGATAAATTTTAGGCCATCGGTAACATCATCCTTAACATGACCCTAATGTAGAATCTCATTGTTTTTTGAGTGAAATTTATTTGTTGATACATTAAGTTGGTTATTTACAAATCACTAACCAATTTGATTGCCTGCATAGTGCTATAGATTTTTTTCTTCTAAAAAGAAAAGGGACGAAGACTTTTGGACGCAATGATGACCATGCAAACTAACTTATAAGGTTCAACTGGACATACTCAATGTAGGTTAGCTCAACTTTTCATTACATTTATTGAAAATGAGAGTTCATCATTTAGAGAAGCATTAATTATTCAAATAAGACAATTTCTTAATTGATGACATTCTTAATGTTTAGATTCCACCATTCTCCTAAAAGTTGCAATTCAATAAGTAATTAACCTATAAAATTTAATCATGTCCAAATACTCATAGAATCAACATAAATTTATATCACATGTTTCTCTTACATAACATATTTTTTAATTTGTGGTTTACTTTTTCACATTATCTTTTAAAAAAACACAGAGGAAATACTAAAATAACTTCTATTGAATAAACAAAATAGGTTGAAACTGTAAAACTACAGAACTGAAAACAACTTATTGTAATGTTGGTAGCTATATCTAAGAAGAGATGTGGCTTCTACGCACATCTGTCTAAGCAGAATGATTACAATGAGGCTACAGAGGCCTTTTTAGCATTACTCCTAAATTCCAAAACCCTAGACATCCAAAAAGCTAACCCTAGGAGTTGAAACGCCAAAAGTTATGTGGGCCCCGATGTGTACGTTGGTACCTCAACTTCATGAGGTCATAAATTTTGCATACCACCTCTGTTTTAGGCGTGTGATAGCTCGTTGGAAAGGTATTTTTGAGAAATACATATTCTTCCACCAAACTCTGACTTCGTCTACAATTTGACTGTGGCAATCCAAAAAAACACTTTTTAGGGCCCCAAAATGGACTTGGAAGTATAGAAACATGTACTGACATGAAAACTTCCAAAATAATCCATTTGGAATAGGTGGGAGGCCACTAATATCCACTTGGATGCCATTTAGGGCTTCATGATAGTCCCAGAAGAGCATAACCCACAATTACAAAGAAATTTCATCATTACAGAGAAACGTCTTGAACTAAAAACTGTTAAGAGGAGCCAATTGGAATGGGTGTGTGGCCACGAATATCCACCTAGATCAAGCGTAACAAAAGTCTCAAAGATGATTTTATTCTTATCCCATATCCAAAGATCAATTGATTTACAATTGTTTTCAAGCCCATAATAAGATTTCCATCCCCCAATAATCCTTTTCTCAATGTTATAATTCTGGTTGAGCTTATGGTGAATATTAATTCCAAGATATTTGTATGAAGTCACTTCCTCTAAGTTTTTGTTGTCATATATGAAGGTATCATTTAAGTGATCTTATTGGATTTAATGATCATGACCTTAGTCTTGTGAGTATTAACATTCATACACATATCAGAGCAAAAATTCTCTAGGATTCTTAGTTGCTTTCCAAGATCGTGGGGAATCCTTTCCATAACAATGATATCATCAACATAAAGAAGAAGATTGATGAGTATTCCCAAAGATTTTTCGTGGGAACCATATATTATCACATCAAAATATTAATACATTAATATTTTAATACATCCAAGTATTAATACTTTATTAATATATTACTTTATTAATTATTGAAATTTTGTTAATTTATTAATCATATATTAATGTACTAATACTTTATAGTTTCCTACTTTATTAATGTATGAATATTGTATTAATGTAATGAATATTATATTGGTTGTATTAATATATTTTTACTTTATTAATGTAGTATTAATACTTTAATACCTTTTTAATCTATTATTGTATTATTAATTTATTACTATATTAATATTTTATTAATGTACTATTTAATATTTTAATGTATTAACGTACTTTTAGATACTTTATATGAATGTTTTATTAATTAATAATATTGTAATACTTTCTTAATTTATTAATATCTTATTAATATTTTATTAATGTATTACTTTAATGTATTAATTTATTTTTGGATACTTTATTTATGTATGAATGATTTATTGATGTATTAATTAATAATATTGTAATAATTTATTAATTAATTAAATAATATTTTAAAAGTTTAAAATAATAATACACTATGAATGTATTAATATTTTATTATTCATATGTAATTTATTGATTAATTGATTAACGGAATATGATGGCCAAGATGTTTTTATATTATTTATTTTACACTCAAATAGATGATTAAAATTTTCATAATTAACTTTCTTGCATTTATGAATTCATTAGTTCACTAAAATGACTTATTAATTACCAAATAATATAATTTATCAAATTCAAACAAAATTACTTAAGTTATATCGGGTATTGAAATGGACATGCAACAATTTAACATTTACTTTTTAATTTTTACCTTACGGATTTAAAAAATTCTAACGCCCGCGAGAGGAGTGGATTAGCCGGTGTCATAACGTTGGATGCGGGAGAGGAGCGGATTAGCTAGGGTTAATATTTCTCCAGCTAGGGTTAATATTTCTGCTAGGGTAATATTCTGAACTCCCTTTCACTCTTTCAACCAAATTGTATTCAATTTTGAGAGGCAGTTGATATCCGTAGTTTGGAAGTTTAATTTCCTTCTACTATCCATCTAGATGATGTCTTTGTTTTATTCATACTATTACTTTTTGTAACTATTGATAATAAGGCATGGAGATTGAAACATGCTTGGATTGAAATGAAATGAAGAAGTTGATAATGCAACGTGCTTAACAAATCAAGGCGTTGTTGAATAATTCCAAGTAATATTAATATTAAGTGGAAAGCTTAAGTTAAACTTAAATGGCCTAGATATTCTTGATAATTTTTTAGAAGATAACATTCTAAATGTTTTTTTCCTAAAACAACAATACAATTCCTTAAAACAACAATACAAGGGAAACTCACAATATTTAAAGGTTTTATTAATGACCTTTGGAAAATGATGCCTTGAATGATGATGAACATTGATTGTATGGCAATCTATGAAGAATACATTAGACATGATATTAGTGCACATTTAAACCATTTTTATCTTTCTGCTATCTTATTCAAGCATTTGTGTGGAAGAATAGCATTGAAAATGCATCAAGGTTCTCAAAGATGGACTTAGAAATGAATGTTGATGAATTAAGTGGATTTTTAATATGTAAGATTATCTTTATCACTCTATAAGTGTTTGTTTGGAAACACTTGTTGAGTATTTGTGTCTTTTAATGACAATGTTGCTACAACCACTGTGTGGAATACTTTGAAATCCTAGAGATTTGTTTTGTGAAGTAGAATTTGGTCTTATTGGATGAGTGGATCCTTTAAATATCTTCTCCATATAATGCATTATATGGTTAAAATCATGCCACAATATCATTGATTTGTTTAGAGGTTTTGACATATGGTTTTGTTTACACCAAATTGATGGATTCTAGAACCTAAATCTGCTTCAAAACATTGTTTTTATTAAAAACGTTTTAGAAGCAAAACTAACTTTTTAAAACAATGTTTTGTTTAAGAACTTAAATTTGATTAAAAACCTAAATGAGCTTGAAAATATTGTTACTTTCAATCTCATCCACACTTCAATTTATCAGTTTATTAGATTAGTTTAACATTTCCATTTTTCTCCAAAGAGTTCTTTAAACAATGAGAATGAAAAACAAATACACTTGCTTTATAAACATAAGAAACGATGAAAAAAGGTGATGCAGGAGCATCTCAAGCGAGCTAGCGTGGAGGCATTAGACAACTGGACAAGCCAGTGCAAATTTTGAAATTCCCTTAAAGTAAATGCGCCAACCGTAAATGAAAGGAAACAATTAAATGAAGGCACACTTGTATAATGTAACGGACCTTGAGCAATTCACTCTCCTCCTTAGTAGATAGAGGCATTTACAATAATAAATGTAAGTAGATAAAATTGAATGTGTAAGATTAGACAGTTTTAGAAAGAAAGAGGGAAACTGGATATAAACACCCTCACTTGTATTATTGTAAGATACAGACATACAGAGAAGAGAATAGAAGAAGAGAGAAAGAGCATAGAGCATGCAGAGAGCTGTGTAAAAACACCCATGAATAGATATTTGAATTAATAGAAAGAGTTTGATTTAGATTCATGGCGTCGTGTTGCTCTCTGTGTATGTATGTTGATTGATATGCTCATGGATGTTTACTTCCTGTTATACATTTGCTTTATATGCTGTGTATATGATTTCATGTTTTGAGTTTGAAGTCTGAGAGGGAGTAGGAATGAGTTTCAATTGTTTTTCTGTCTGAGTGAGATTTTCTGCAAGGAGTGCAGTTGAACTGTCCGCAAGGAGTGCATTGACAAAGGAATCAGATAGTTTAGCTTTTGTTCTCATTCTCACAATGGTGTAGTTAGACGCAGGAGCCGTGCAAGGAGTGCGTAGGCCAAGTAAAGTCTCAGAGTTGTGAATCTGATCAAAGTATTGAAAGACTGCTGCTACAGGTGTGCACAGAGTCGAAGTGTTCAACGCTTGAAAGTGGTTGAAAGTCTGCCGCAAGGAGTGCGTGCAAGAGGTTCTTTGAAGGACTTGAAAGCCATAGAAAGGCTCAGAAGGATTTTGAACCTTCGAAGGAACCGAAGGAAGGCAAGAGACCAAGTACCTTGAAAGTATGAAGGTAAGCGTAGCGACGTCGACCATAGGAGGACGAGTTCTCAAGGAAGGAACAGACGGTCGGAATTCTCTGAGGAGGATTCACGAAGTCCCGTGAGCCGTTATATCTCGCGAATGAGCAGGGGAGTTACGATGAGTATTCTTGAAGGTTTTAAGCTTAGGAGAGACAGAGCCATTGATCCAAGCCATCCAGGCACCGTTGGATCACTCACGGAATCGGCTATAGGGATTTCGTGAGTTTAAGGTTCGAGATTTGGCATCAATGTTCGCGAAGCCGCGAAAGGCGATGAACGAGTGCATGGGCCATAGAATCAGCTGGTGGACAGGTGGCGCCTATCGATAGAGAAGTCAACTCTGTTGACCATTTCAGGGTTTCGTGGAGTGAAGTTC
>JASDQU010252854.1:0-15681 GCA_032191745.1 Picea mariana
CTTTTGTGCTAAAACAATCTTCCAAACTTCTAAAACTTGAAACCCTAACTAACCCTAACTAGCTAATGACGTCATGCCTATTTTGATCTCTTGTTTGGTATAAAACATTGCGGCTTTGTCATCTAGCAATAGACATTGAAGTGTTGAATATTTTCCTTGGCTTATTTAGCAAAACGTTCACTTCATTGTCCAGTTAAACTAACCTAGAATAGGACTGACGTCACCCTTAGTAGTATAGTGATGCAGCAACATTATATATATATGAGCACATTTAATGCGTTGTGATAATACAAGGATTGATTTTGTACATTGAATGCCAGTATCATTTTGTATTTATTGAAGAAGTAATATTATAAGCCATTGCCTTTATTGCAATCATTGACTTCGTCAATAATTACATTTATTATTGCTCATATATATTAAAGATAGTCATTAATTTATGAAGTACTAACCACTGTGGCATATTTTAGTTTTATTGTTGCCTTGTATCGCAAACAGGTGCCTATTCTGTGGAATACCTTCTTTTTGACTATCTTCCTTGGCAGTAATCTGTGAAGGGGAAAACCTACTTTGACCTTTTGAGCCTTAACCTCTTGATCTTTTTCCCTTTCAATACCCCAAATTACTTGGGACATCTCCCTTGGAATTAGCCACCCTGAATAGAAAGAGCTCCCCATCGAGGTGACAGTGGGTGGGGAAGCTCCTGTTACGCCAGTTTGACTCTTGCCTTCAAGCTACTAAACCTATCCTACAAACTGAGCGATAACATTTTGGCGTCGTTGTCGGGGAATACTGAGTCAACCTTCCTCAACGAAAAACCTTTGGTAAGCCTTGCCTCAGAAGTCCTTTCTTACAAGCTTACCTGGCGACTCCACTACTTTCTTTTCCCCCTATTCTTTGGTAGTTTCAGGGAAACTATCTGACGACTCCACAAACCAAAAGGAGGTTCAAAAACCCTCCTCTATCTTTCAGAAGGAAGCCTCCTGCTAATTCACCTGTTGTCAAGTCACTTTTTGGAAAGAGACTTCCTTTAAACATGTCTACTTCTCAGACCGGTAGTACAAACCCAGTCAACAATCAGAGGCAATGATCATCCACTTTGTTCAAGCCTTTAGACATGTCAGCTATACCTGGTTACCCTAGCCAAATGCCACCTAAGTATGAAAAGTGGTTGCCTAAGTTTACCGGCACTGATGCTACTAGTGCCGAAGAACATATGAGTAGCTTCTGGGCATTTTTTCAGCTTCATCCCATTGTTGATGACGCTGAAGACTTGGTCATGAAACTCTTCTCTGCTACCCTTTATGATGCTGCAAGACGTTGGTATCTTAGCCTACCTGATTGAAGCATTAAGACCATGGATAGACTTGAAGAACTCTTCCTCAGAAGGTGGAGCATCAAGGAAGACCCAAACATGCTGCTTACCCGACTATATGGTATTGCCAAACGTGAAAATGAATCCATAAGGGAGTTTCATACCAGATTCGAAGCCTTACTCCAACGAATTCCCTCGAGCCATCATCTGAAAGATGATTATCTCATACACCTTTATACTAGATCTTTCAATGGCCAGTTAGGGTATCTCCTCAGAGACAAAAATCCTCAATCCATTCAAGAAGCCCAAGAACTTGCAACAAAGATTAAAGGGAATCTTCTGTCATCCAAGATTGAGCCTTTTGCCAACCCTAGGAGGAAGATATATGTTAAGCAGAAAACGGTACACAATGCTGAGCCTGCTTGGGATCTGTGCACCAGTATTAGTAAGCTACAAGCTTCAGTAGATAGCATCATGAAGAATCAAGAAGAAATGATGAATCAGATCGTGAGACTTGAAAAGTCCCTGACCCGGGCACCTAGACCTCCTTTCAAAGGGCCATTTCAAAAGGGAAATCAAAATTACAAACCGAAGAATGAAAATGAAGTTCCAAATACTTTGGCCTCTGCCAATGCTGTGGATGAAAATCCCTGGTGTCTGGAGTGTAGTGAAGCACATTGGGAGAACGAGTGTCCTTACAATGACAGCCAGCAACAAGTCAATAACTTTGACTGCTTCTCARATTGCCCTCAGATAAACATCACTGATGAAGAACATCAACAAGCCCTRAAGGAAGCAGCACGAGCAGCAAGGTTAGCGATAATCAATAACTTGGATCAAGAAYCACGACAGAAGCTAAAGAAACAGGAAGTCCAAGTATATCAGAGAAGGAACCCAAACAACAACAACTCCTCACACAAGAGAGGTCTAMAATTTGCGCCCTAGAAGGGCTATTGGCTGAAATTGTGAGGGGCACTCTTGTATAAGGCTGATGTTTTGCAACTTGGATCAATCTTGGAAGCTTTTATGGTGACCTTGCATGGTATTTCATGATTATTCTTGGTGCAAGTAGGTAAAATCTGCATTTTTTGTCATCTATTGAATGGTTTATATATGGTTTTATTTGCTCATATAAGATTATGAAATTGCATGATATGCTTAATGCTTGAAGTAAGGAACTTAAATTGCTAGTTTCTTACTTTCTATTTGCCAAGTATTTCATTGAATTGATCTAGTAACTAGTGAAACCCTAGAGCCCTAGTTTACTAGCACTCTAAGGTTTTGACCTAGTTATTTTTGCTTGAGTTCTTATCCCATGAGAAGCCTAAGGAGAGCAAGGTGCTAGGGCCTAGAATTTCCTACACCCTAGTATCTTGTTTTCTTGAGGAAAATGCATAGGGGGACTTAAGTTACTACTTCTCCTATGCATTCCTCTTGGACTTTTGTGCACTATCAAAATTGATTTGCAGCATTAGAATTAGTTGTCCACTTGACTGCTGATGAATCCAACTATGGGAGACATCCTCCAGCTTACAAACCTGTGAGATGTGGAACATAGCAGCTATGTGAGTCTTTCTCTCAGCTTACAAACATGAGAGAAAGCCCCTAAGAAGGGTACATGGTTCCTGCCTAAGACAAAGTTAGGAATGTAGAGATGACCTCCTCCATTCAAAGAGTGAGAAGAACTCCAGATGATTATAAGATGGAAAAGCGATATGTTGAGTTAGGACGTGCACGTGGCTGAGCACAAGGTGAATGTGTGAAATCCCAAAAGTGTTGGGCACATCGTCATGAGAACAGAAATGAAGATGATGTGATAGCCTCCTCTGAGCAGCAGAGTTGATGAGAAGACTCCAGATGATTCTCCTGTCGGTGGCAATGGGAAAGCAGATCTGTAGAGTGGACGTGTCTCTGGACGAGCACAGGTGAACGTGTGAAGACCTGGTTCTTCTGTGTAATGCAATGAATCAGAGCTATGACATCCCTATGGATGTGCCCCTAGTGGATGAGCACTAGTGGGTGTATTAGATCCTTTGCTATATATTGTTCAAGAGTCGGACCTACCTGTAACCCTAATTGTTATGTAAAGGGTATAGATCAGCCCCAATTTAATATGTTTAATAAATGTAAAAGATAATTAATATTAATATTAATATTAATTATTATAATAATAATAATAAATTATATAGTAACTTAGAGAGATCGGCCCGGTTGAGCCAATAGATGCCCTTATTGATTGGACAAGTCTAATATAAGTAAGGGATGATTCTCCATTGTGGAATCATATCTTTCTTGTGAGTTTGGAAATTTCAGCAAGTACACTTCTTTGGCAAAAGGTGCGAACCTCTATTGGGCGCTAGAGTTCTAGGGTTTTGTGCACCCTCTTGTGTGCTACGTATTTATTGTTGGTAAAGGTCTTTCTCTTGAAGATTATAGCAAAGGATTTGGCTAGGTTTTTTTCCCTTGTTGAGAAGCGTTTCCAAAGATACATTTTGTGTTCTTGTGCATAGTGCTTCTTCTTGTGATCTTGGTTGTTGCAGCATTTATGGTTATGGTTAAATGATAAAATGGAATGAACTTCATGCTTAACCTAATGCTTATGAAAAATAAACATTGACTCAATAACCCATAGAAGGCATTAGTTCTAGCCTTTCTCTTATTGAAGGATTGATTAAACACTCAAACTCTCTTCCTTGAAGCTTTTGTTAACTTCTAATAACACTAAACTAGACTAACTCCTTAGCTAACTTGTTGTTGTTGCAAATCACCGGTACAGCCATACTAATTCATGTTAATTTGTTGCATTCACCTACATAACTTGCACCTAGCTCACTCAAAAATTGCTTGTGACAATTGCCACTCAATCTACTAGATAAATGTTAAGTTTACATGGTGTCTCCTTGCAATTTTGAGCACTAGAATTTGTTGTTGTTACAAAAGATTGCTACAGCCATCTAATTGCAGCAAGTTCTCTGCAAAAGAGACATTTAGTGCTAGCTAGACATTGCCAAATTCGCTTGCGACAATTAATTATCATTCTGCCTAGTTAAAGCTACATGTTCTTGTCTTTTTCAAGCAATTTAAAGGCATATTTCTTACAGCTGTTACAAAATACTTATTCATGTTGTAAACTATTACATTGCTGCAATTTTATATCAGCTAGCCTATCTTTTGCAGGTTCATGGTCTTAGGAAGTACTAACATCATATTTTGTACTTGAAAGCTGCCATATTTTCTTTGTTGTCTTGTTCTGGGCAGGTACACCCCATATTCACCATTCCTTCATCCCTTAAAGACCTTAAGAACCATTTGACTTTGAGTGACTAGTTAGAGGGGGATTTTCTTGCATCCTTGTCTTAGTCTCATCAGCCCTTTAGGTCACTGGGGACGTCTCCCCTGGGGTAATTTTGATATACTCCTAAACAGAAAGGGGTTTCCTACTAAGGTAATAGTGATAGGTCACCCGTTGTTATGCCAATCTTGCATTCACTTGCCTTGGGCTTTGGGCAAGTACAGATTGTGCGATAATTTTCCTCGAATGACACTTTTTCGGTAAGCCTTTATCCAAAGCCTTTGCTTCACAAAGCTTACCTGGCAACTCCACTGGGGGTGATTCCCTCTTTTCCCTTTGATGATCCCTAAAAGCCTTATCTGGCCACTCCATTAATGACAAAGCCAACCATGGCTTCTCTATAGGACCCAGATAATTTTAAACCCTTGGCTATGACTAAAATGTTGGGTTATCCTCTACAAATGCCTCCAAGGTATGAAAATTGGCTTCCTAGATTCACTAGTAATTATGGGGCTAGCGCCGAAGATCACATGGATAATTTTTGGGCTTTCTTTCAACTCCACCCTATCAGTGATGATGCTAAAGATTTGGCAATGAAACTTTTCTCTGCCACTCTCCATGGTAATGTTAGGAAATGGTATAATGATCTCCCTGATGCTAGCATCACATCTATGAGCCGGTTAGAAGAAGCCTTTCTCAAGAAATGGRGCATTAAATTAGAAGATACCTACATGCTAATAAAAAGACTCGAGTACATAAAACAAACTAAGAACAAGACTGTCAAGGAATTCCATACCAGGTTTGAGAATTTGCGACACAAAATTCCTAGAACACATCACACCCTGAAGACAAGTACCTCGCTTACCTCTATACCAATGCASTCTTAATGCATTTAGGGTTTCTCCTCRGTAAAAAAGGGCCAAGAACAATCCAAGAGCTTATCACATGGCTATACAAATTGAGGAAAATATCTCCTTGTTCAAGGGAGAACACCTCTTTACTCCAGAAAASAAATTTGATGACCCCAAAGATACCCCGGATGCTCTTAGTCTGTAAAGATTAGTTTCCCTTGAAATCTTTGTTAGTAAATTCCAGGAAAGAAGCAAACAAGTCATAGACCAACAAGAGGTTAAGCAGAAGGATCCTAATGAAGGTTTCCAATCCTATGAGGAAGAGTAAGAATTTACTCATGCTTCTACAAAGGATAATGAAGACCTGGTTGAAGAGCGAGAGCCTGAAAATACCAAACATGATGATGAAGTATTAATGTGTGCTCTTCCCACTAATGAACCCATCCAAGATCATATTCCTCCTGCACAAAAAGAAGAGGGTGAGGTTAGTCACTTTCATTTTCAAGTTTTTGACGATACCTTATTCTATGATTCAGAAGGTGAATAAGAAAGGGAACCCTTGGACGAGCTAGATCCTCCATATTATGAAGTTGAAGATGTAATGGGAAATCATGAGGACGAAGCACTAATGCTTGCTCCTCCATTTGATCAAGTTACCCAAGCCTTTGACACTACTGCACAAGAAGAAGTGAGTACGGTAAGTTGTTTCCCTTTCCAAGATTTTGATGATGCCATATTTTGTGATTTGGAAAGCAAAGAAGTGTTAGAGGAGCCCTTGGATGCTTTAAGCCCTTCGTGTTATGATAAAGGTAATGACATGGTTAATAATATTGATGAATTCATACATGTCGAGAAACGTAAATGGGATGTGATTGGGTATGATGGCGATCCCATTTACGACATTGAGGGTCATGTCCAAATGTTGCCTTTACAACTATCATATGAGGTTACTAATGATTCTGACATATGGCAACAAGGAGATGATATATTTACAGACACTTCCCAAAACACCCAAGTATGACCTAGTTCCATGTTCTCTTGATGATTTTCGGTCATACCGTGAGGATTTTGATCAGTATTCCTTTGAGCATTCGGATTTATTCTATGAAGAAAATTATCAACCAGCGTTGTGCTCAGATCTTGATAAGAGTGAGAACGTTGCTTGCCTAAAGAAGGATACTTGTGACAAGATTTTCCAGCCTCCTTCGATTACTTTACCTCTCTATGTCCCTAAGGGTGTAGTTCGGAAACATGTCCCTTGTCTTTAGTTTTCTCCGAGGCAAAGCATTCTTTTGGAATCCAAGGGTAGCTTGAATAGCTTAAGAAGAAGTTTATTATTTCAGTCTTTAGCTTTCCCTTAGAAAATTGTTGATCATCCTCTAGGTTCTTGCTAGTCCCTTGCCAGACATCAGGATGTGATGACATCCAAGGTAGTCAACCTTCAGACTCTTTGAGTCAGTCTTTTGAGCCTTTGATTCTTCACGATCCCTTTCTGAGATGGATTGGGCACTTTCCTAGAAGTGTGACTTGGCATAATTTTGTCCCTTCCTCCCGCCTCCATGAGCTAGCCTTTATGATTTCCAATGACATTATACATGCTCTAACTCATGTTATTTTTGTGCTTAACTTGTCATTGTTTTGGTTTATGATGAAGCACAAAGGCAGGTATTATGAGGTATTGCTAGGATGGTTTCACTAGTTATTTGACTACACCTAGCATTCAACCAACAGGTAAGTAGAGGTAGGTAGGCATTTGCATCCATTGTATATACTATTTGTTAAAGTTTAAGCTATTAGTAGGTTTCTTTCAAATTACTAGATAACCATAGTATAGATAGGATCACTGAGAAAAACACAATCACAAGAGACACATCATTTATCCTGGGAAACCCTCATCGAGGAGAAAACCCAACAAAAACTTCTTGAATATAGATAGCCAATACAATGCCAAGAGATAACTCAAACAATACAGAAACTCCTCTCCCAAGAATGCGCCTCTCTCTCTCTTCTTTCTTCTCCAACTGCAGCTCCAAACTTGCGCTCTGATGAACAAGTGAGTGTGTGTCCAAATGAGGTGCTAGCCTCTCTTATTTATACATTCTGGCAGGTGTGAACGAAAGTGTCTTTTCACTGGTAGGGCCAACTTCTCATTCTAGGTGGTTATAACCACCTTTAATTAATCTGGGGGCCGACTTCTCATTCTGCCTATTACAATTGGGGTTTGGCCAATCCGCAAAAGCGGATTTGGTCATTTACAATACCCGACATGATCAATCCGCAAAAGCGGATTGATCTAATGAATAATACATCAATAATAATAGAATACTCTTTGCAGTTACAATATTTCAACACTATCTGCATATCATGCTAGTACAGTTATAGTTTCATTTTTGTATTCCTTCATTATGTATATACGCATGCTTATGACTATATTTTTATATCATATATGAACAAGGGGTGATATCACCACGCTAAGGATTACTGATGCATTTTGTTGAGACCTAGCAAGCACAGGTCATACCAGAGATGCTGAGGTTCTCATGCGCTCTACGGCAAGCACATGTCCCCGAGTTGGAGCCAGATGTTATCCCCTACCCTAGGGATAACTAAGGAGATCATGTCTCAAGGCCCACAAGACCTAGACATGGAGTGCAGAGAGTCGGATGACTTGAGCATGACTCCAAAGCACCCCTCTCTTCTTAAGTGCAGTGCATTTATCAGTAGCAGCAGTATCCATCCCACCTGCCTGTTCCTGAAGTAGCAGTATGTCTTGCTCCACGATGTAATGAGTCCGAGTATCATGGTATGTGTCACTCTGATTATTGAAGCACTTAAATTGCATTAAATTCTCCTTCATTTCATAACGTTTGCTTGGAAATTATGCTCTCTAATTTCTTCATACTTGGAAGGGTGGCATGATGCCCTAATAAGTTGATATCACTTTAGGATCGATTGACACTAAGTGGGTCTATTTAAGGTCATCGTCTGTTCCCTCCATACTTACCTTTTTCCATCTTTATTCCTCTCATTTCCCCCCTACCTTTGTTCGAGAATTGGGATTTTCCACACTAGGAAGGGTTGTACCTTGCCTTGTGAGAAGAACGGGTTAAAGGCCCAAAGGGTAAAAGTAGCTGGCAAGAGTCAAAAGTAGAAAAAGAAACCTTTGAGATGCTTCGCCTAGGGATTCCCGAGAAAGCAGTAAAAGCTTCTCAGTAAGAAAAGGGAACCCATAAGATAAATAAACACTCAAGGTATTAGTTGGGGGATGGGAGGTCTCATCATGAGCCGGCCTATTATGACCATGGGCATGTAGCGATATAACACTACCATCTATCTAGCCACCAAACCAGCGTAGTAGCTCTTGGTGGCATAGCCAAGAGAAAGGGGGTTTCATCACGAGCCAGCCTTCTAATCTCCGTGAAATACTTTTGGATAACATTGTCCTAGTAGAAGAAATCGCCGAGTAATCGGAAAAAATCGGGGAAATCACGATTTTTTCAGTGAGCCGATTTTTTCAAAACAAAAAATCACGATTTTTTGCGTTTTGAAAAAATCGTAAGTTTTTCAAAGACTCGGGAAAAACTCGCCAAAAATCGGGAAAACTCGAGGTAATATTGAATCAAATTTACAAAGAGGGGTAAGTATTTGCTCTACAGTTAATGTACAATTGCCCCTTTATTATACATCTGTGACAAAGTTGTGCAGTGCACATACTACTACAACAAGGGCAGCAAGTTGCGCCTACCTGAGTGGTAGAGGTCCACTTATCATCAAAGATATAAAATGTTTCTCAAGTACCGATCTGTTATGCATGCCAGGATCACTACCAGCAACGCTCTGAGATGAATTTCTATACATAAATCACATGGATGCTACTGCCATTAGAAACAAGTCACGATGCAGAGTCTTAGCATAAGTGTTGGAAGATGATTGATGTTCAAGCTGAGTTATAGAGATTGCAGCGTCCAAGCATTCATCTAGTTCACCTCTTGGCTACAACTCTTCCCAACTGACAACTTCAAGGATGGCACTACATTTTTTCTTCCCTGGATGGAGGAGCCATTACTAATGTCTAATTTTGACAGAGGTTTATCTGAAATTGGAGAGTTACCTCTGGAAGATCTCACAACAACCCACTGACCATGGTGAATTGCAGAGCAATTAGGCCAGTCAGCAACATCACCAGATTTACAACCTCTGGACAGTATGTATCGGTTTTTGTTTGGCATCCACTAATAATATATATCGGTTCTTTCTCCACATTTATGTGCCTATCTGTTTATATGATGTTGTTGTTGCTTTATATATTGAAAAATGTTTAAAATTTTGAAAAAAAATGAATAAATTATGTATTTTTTAATGTCTGTCGAGTTTTTCCGAGGCAATGTTTTCAGGACCCTTGCCGAGTTTTTGTCGATGCCAAGTTTTTTCAATAGGAACGCAGTCACCTCTGGTCACCAAGCCAGGACAGTGTCCCTAAACTCTTCCCTTGAAGCATAAAAGCAAAAAGATCAAAAGCAATGAAGCTAAGAATAAACGACATTGAATGGGCTAGAAAAAATGGAATCTATGACAAGGTGCAGCTCCCCTCTACAAAGGCACCCACAGGTAAGAGCTACATTTCCCTATTATCGTTGTACCACATGCCCAAATAATTACCCCACCCCACCTCACACACTTACATGACCTAGATTGGTTCTCACCTAGGAAACACCCCAAACTTAAGGAGGATTAGCCCAATAGGACACCCTGAGACCTTCTCCAAACCTGACTTGTTAAATTGCATAATGTCTTTGAGCATTTATTTGGGTAAACGGGGGTTTCATGCACATGTTTGGGTAATTTAATTATTGGATGTGATTTACATGTTATGATCCCTGTGACTTATGAACCCCGGGAGGGCGTACATGTTGTTGCTGCAGGACTTTGCCCAGTGGACAAGTACACATGGGGGAATGATTAGCTCGAACCTCCATAGGGTTGAAAGCGCACAGATGGATGTTGTAACCCCAGCCAGGGGAAAGAAGACATCAAAGACTTGCACCAGAAAGAAAAAAGGGCGTTGCCCTTGGAGACACCCTGGCAGACCTAGACCCAGGGCGATCTTGCTCTTCCACCTAGACATTGACCTTTGGGAGCCCACGACGTCACCATCATGACCCGTACGTCATCCAAAGCTAGGGTTTTCATTTTGAGGGCAATTGTGATTTGGTTGGCACGTGTGCGCATCATTCAGAGCCTTTGGAGGCCAAACGTTCTGCATCTGGAGCCCAATGTTCTACCTTGGGAGTCCAAGGTCACCCTAGAAGGGCATGATGTCACCCTTAGGAATGATTTTACATGCTAATTAATTTTATTTATGCCAAATTTGAATTTATTTGCAAATTGGCCAGGTCGGCCTTTATTTGACCTGAACTTAATTAAAGGTCACCAATTTTGTATAAATAAACATAAAGTATATTCATTTTTAACACAACCCCTCACACAAGAGGAGAGGTCTGAAATTTGCGCCCCAAAAGGGCTATTGGCTGAAATTGTGGGGGGCACTCTTGTATAAGGCTGATTTTTTGCAACTTGGATCAATCTTGGAAGCTTTTATGGTGATCTTGCATGGTATTTCATGATCATTCTTGGTGCAAGTAGGTAAAATCTGCATTTGTTATCATCTATTCGATGGTTTATGTATTTTTTTATTTACTCATATAAGATTATGAAATTGCAAGATATGCTTAATGCTTTGAAGTAAGGAACTTAAATTGCTACTTTCTTACTTTCTATTTGCCAAGTCTTTCATTGAATTGATCTAGTAACTAGTGAAACCCTAGAGCCCTAGTTTCCTAGCACTTTAAGTTTTTGACCTAGTTATTTTTTCCTAAATTCTTATCCCATAAGAAGCCTAAAGAGAGCAACGTGTTAGGGCCTAGAATTGCCTACACCCTAGTATCTTGTTTTCTTGAGGAAAATGCATAGGGGGACTTCGGTTACTACTTCTCCTATGCATTCCTATTCCACTTTTGTGCACTATCAAAATAAACATAAAGTATATTCATTTTTAACACAACAACACCTCACACAAGAGGAGAGGTCTGAAATTTGCGCCTCGGAAGGGCTATTGGCTGAAATTGTGGGGGGCACTCTTGTATAAGGCTGATTTTTTGCAACTTGGATCAATCTTGGAAGCTTTTATGGTGATCTTGCATGGTATTTCATGATCATTCTTGGTGCAAGTAGGTAAAATCTGCATTTGTTGTCATCTATTCAATGGTTTATGTATGGTTTTATTTGCTCATATAAGATTATGAAATTGCAAGATATGCTTAATGCTTTGAAGTAAGGAACTTAAATTGCTACTTTCTTACTTTCTATTTGCCAAGTTTTTCATTGAATTGATCTAGTACCTAGTGAAACCCTAGAGCCCTAGTTTCCTAGCACTCTTAGTTTTTGACCTAGTTATTTTTTCCTAAGTTCTTATCCCATAAGAAGCCTAACGAGAGCAACGTGCTAGGGCCTAGAATTGCCAACACCCTAGTATCTTGTTTTCTTAAGGAAAATGCATAGGGGGACTTAAGTTAGTCCTTCTCCTATGCATTCCTCTTCGACTTTTGTGCACTATCAAAATTGATTTGCAGCCTTAAAAGAAGTCGTCCACTTGACTCCAAAAGCCATAGAAGGCACGACTTCTAGCCTCTCTCTTATTCAAGGATTGATTAAACATTCAAACTCTCTTCCTTGAAGCTTTTGCTAACTTCTACTAACCCTAAACTAGACGAATTCCTTAGCTAACTTACTGTTGTTGCAAATCACTGCTACAGCCATACTAATTCATATTAATTTGTTGCATTCACCTACATAACTTGCACCTAGTTCACTCAAAAATTGGTTGTGACAATTGCCAATCAATCTACTAGATAAATGCTAAGTTTACATGGTGTTTCCTTACAATTTTGAGCACTAGAATTTGTTGTTGTTACAAAAGATTTCTACAGCCACATAACTGCAGCAAATTCTCTGCAAAAGTGACATTTAGTGCTAGCTAGACATTGCCAAATTCGCTTGCGACAATTAATTATCATTATGCCTAGTTAAAGCTACATTTTCTTGTCTTTTTCAAGCAATTTCAAGGCAAATTTGTTGCGGCTGTTACAGAATACTTATTGTTGTTGTAAACTATTACATTGCTGAAATTTTATATCAGCTAGAATATTTTTTGAAGGTTCATGGTTTTAAGAAGCACTAACATCATATTTTGTACTTGAAAGCTGTTATATTCTCTTTGTTGTCTTGTTCTAGGTAGGTACACTCCATTTTCACCATTGCTTCATCCCTTAAGGACCTTAAGAACCTTTTGACATGAATGACTAGTGAGAGGGGGATTTTCTTGCATCCTTGCCTTAGTCTTATCAGCCCTTTAGGTCACTGGAGACGTCTCCCTTGGGGTAGCTTTGATATACTGCTAAATAAAAAAGAGATTCCTAGATATTATTTTCGGGATTAACTGCGTAGTGTAAGTCATTAATATATGACCCATATTCATGAGTATTAGTCGCAACTGACCAATAATTCTCATGATTTGAATAGTCCACTTAGCACTCATTGCATCGGGTGATGCTCACAGGGGTGAAGAAATGGGATTGAAACCAACGAAATGAATCGCATAGCATCAATCATCACTTCCGGGGCTTGCACCCGGTATCCAAGACTTCCCAGGTGGTCACCCATCCCAAGAAGCCAATGGCTCAAGCGCGCTTAACTGTGGAGTTTTTCCCACAATCAAGCCCACTTAGCTTGCTACCCCATTTGCAAAACCTTAGCAAGTATTGTGCCTTATGAACTACCCAGTTAGAGCTCCCTTAACTCTTATTATTTAAGCATATAGGGGCTTCCGCAGTGCAAGATATTAGATATTATTTCCGGGATTAACTGCGTAGTGTAAGTCATTAATATATGACCCATATTCATGAGTATTAGTCGCAACTAACCAATAATTCTCATAATTTGAATCGTCCACTTAGCACTCATTGCATCGGGTGATGCTCACAGGGGTGAAGAAATGGAATTGAAACCAATGAAATGAATCGCATAGCATCAATCATCACTTCCGGGGCTTGCACCCGGTAACCAGGACTTCCCAGGTGGCACCCACCCCAAGATGCCTCTAATATCTTGCACTGCGGAAGCCCCTATATGCTTAAAGAGATTCCTATTAAGGTGATAGTGATGTGTCACCCGTTGTTACGCCAATCTTGCATTCACTTGCCTTGGGCTTTGGGCAAGTACAGATTGTGCGATAACATGGACCAAGAGCTTAAGTGGGAGAAAACTATGGGACAATTATGTAGTAAATTTATATTTCATCCCTGTTAAAAACTAGTTCAGAAACTCACTATATCATACTCAAATTTCAGCCTCCAATTAAGTCTCAAGCGTCGAGCATGAAAACCCAATACTAATTGCACTTAATGAGTAGAAACACTAAATAATATAGATCTAAAACTAAATCAGCAACGGAATCATACACTAACAGTAGACAAAATATACTTTAGGCACCATAAAAAATCTGGGCAAAACCCCAAGAAGAATAACACAAGAAAAGAGTGACAAATTAAGGAGATTTCTTTATTAAGCTCCAGAGAAAGATACTGAGATAACAACAACCATTTACAGCATGAATATTGTTAGAATATGAAGGATTGTGCTCATTTTACCCTTGACAATACCCTTGTCACCCAACCATAGGCCGAAGCCACCCTCCGAGCACCTTGACCTTGACAGAGAAGAATCCTAGTAGCAATCAATAGCCAAGCAAGGCTAATGCACCAAGCAAGAAAGTAACCAAAGCTGATCAGATAGTCCAACCCAAAAACTGGCGCAACACCTTCCCTAGAACTTGCGCACAAAACTGCCAGACAGTAATGCGCATAAGTGACTTCTACAATTATGAGAATGTGACAAATGAGAGACTGGCGCCCTGTATTTATAGTATATCTGGTAGATTTGCCTGGGCCGACTTCTCCTTCTGCATACTAATTAATTCATATTATTTATCTTTCTTCAGTCGACATCTCGTCTAGGGTTGCATTCATTTCTTTGCTTCCTTCCGGAATATTCTTATCTCGTCATAGGTCACAATAGAGGTTCATACCTCCCGAAGCTACCATAATATCAACACTCCCTCCTAGCTTGGGAGGTATGGTCTTGAGCACAAACAAACCATTCAATTGGTAGTATCACGAGCACCGTCATTATTATCCAACTGGATAATCTCATATGACAACTGGTACAATATCAATTGATAGAACACACCTGTGTTTATCCATGGTAGTACGCAACTACTCAAACCGTGACACATAGTCACAAAGAGTGGAACAAATCCACCACAGTAGTATATCTCTACTGTCTGGAGACAAGCAGTCTCCATAACAATCATTTGATGCCAACCTGCACAGAAAATATTGTTAAAATAAACTGAATCATCTAGGCCAATCTTTTACTCACATCTGTGAGATCTGAAAGAATATCTGCCCTCAGAGTAGAACATCAACAATGGGCTAACTGCCCTATACTTCTCAAACAAGGAAGAATGATTGTTCTGATTTCTGAGCCTAGACAATTCCTCGCCCTGGGCCATTCCTTCGACACTTAACAAAGTGTAACCTGGAGAGAATGAATCTGCCCTAAGGAATGCCTATCCCTGATTGTTGAGCCTGGACCATTGCCCACCCTGGGCCATTCCTTCGACACTAAACAAAGTGCAACCTGGAGAGAATGAATACACCCTAAGGAATGACTATTCGGACCATTTCCTCTGTTAACCACAAGAGGAAAAGATTGTCCTGTATCAACCTCCAAAACAGACCATTCCTCATGCTAACCACAATGAGAAATCGTTGTCCGGTGAGGCGGGCCAGTCTTCTTGAGTAACCCTCAAGAAGAGAGACTGCCCAAGACTACTCCCCATGTTAACCACAATGGAAAGTCGTTGTCTATGATACATCAGCAATCTAGACCATTTCCCATGTTAACCACAATGGGAAATCGTTGTCCGTCAAAAATCTCAATCCACTTTTCGAACATGAAAGCATCTGTTGAAGCTGGACTATTTTTCAATTTCGAAAATAAATGTCTTCAATAATATTTTCAATGCTCCCTCCCAACCTGGAGAGTCATCTCTTCCCTTTCAGCTACGGGAGTTATTTCCACGATCCCATCTTCTCTCGAAAATA
>JASDQU010252854.1:15781-29299 GCA_032191745.1 Picea mariana
CTTGCTTCTGACCTAGTTGTTAGACATAAAGCAAGATGTGACTGACACTGAGCTACCAACTTAACAGCTGTGACATTGAGCCAGTGTAGTACTGTGATGTGCCAGCCTAGTGCTATGATGAGGTATCCTTTTTACTGATACATATTGATGCAGATGATGATGGCATTCTTTCAAGAATGACGATGTTGTCGATGAAGAAAACTTCCGATGACTCGTAAATATACCAACCAATGTTCCAAGATGATATTGACAATACTGTCCTCCTGATGCCACTGATGATGCAGACCTCTCTCGCCTGATGTTGTTGAAGAATACCCTTCTTGTTAAGGGGGAGTGTTGAAATAATGTAACTGCAAAGAGTATTCTTATTATTGTTGTTATTTTATTCATAGGGTTAATCCCCATTGTGGATTAGTCATGTCGGTAATTGTNGAGGCTAGCGCCTCACTTTAACACACAACACACTTGCTCATTCTTAAGAGGCAAGCTGCAACTTACCAGTTCGAGAGAGGAAAAAGAGTGGCGCATCTTTTGGAGAGGACTATCTGTATTGGTTTGAGTTATCTCTTGCAATTGTATTGGCAATTTATGATACGGAAGTTTTTGTTGGGTTTTATTCCCCTAGAGGGTTTCCCAGGATAAATGTTGTGTCTCTTGTGAATGTGTATTTCTCAGTGATAGTGTTCTTATGTTGCTATTATCTATTGAAATGCAAAGAACTACAATAATGGCATAAACATTAACATATATTACTGTCATTGTTGCTTCTCCCCATAAGAACATGGATAGACCTTGATCATTTAGTAAGGCTTTTACGGTTTCTTCAATAGATCTGTTCTTTCTTTCTGCTACACCATTTTGTCGAGGATTATGAGGAACAGTCATCTCCCTTCTAATCCCTGCCGATTTGCAGAATGCAACGAATTCCTTCGAAGTGTATTCTCCTCCATTATCTGTTCTTAATGTCTTGATCTTCTTGTTCGTGAGGTTTTCTTTCTCTGCTTTGAATTCTTGGAATTTGGTGAATACTTCATTTTTTGTCTTCAGTAGATATAGCCAAGTCTTTCTTGAATAATCGTCTATGAAGATTACGTAGTAAAGAGATCTGACTGGCATCAGACCACAAACATCTGAGTGTATTAGATCTAGGATCTCCTTAGATCTGTTGTTGTCGCCTAGAAATGGTTTCTTGATATTCTTCCCAAGGGCACATCCTTTGCAAATTCCTTCATGTGTAGATTTCAATTCTAGTATTCCTTCAACCATTCTTCCGAGAAAGGGTAATGCTTGATAATTAATATGAGCGTACCTTCTATGCCAAAGTTCATTAGGGTTGACTTCGTCATGTACGAGAGCTTCTTCATTTTGTTCTAGTAGTCTATACAAATTTCCTTCACGACTTCCAATAACCCTAGCATTCTCTATGCTGGAGTCTTTATGCCATGATAATACTTTTCCATCCACGAAAGCTATTATGTTTCCTTTGTCTTCTAGGCAAGATATCCATAAAAGATTCTTTTCTAAACTAGGTACATATAAAACATTTCTTAAGTGAACATTGTTACCTGATTTCAACTTGACGGAGGCTTGTCCAAATCCTACGACTGGGAAGTGCTTTTGTCTCCAAGCTCTACCTTGTACGATGTCTTCTTCTCATTTAGGTTTGAGAGTCTGACTTGATCTCCCGTCATGTGCCTAAAAGCTCCACTATCGATTATCTACATGTCATCTTCAATTGTTCCAGTGAGTGTTGAGTAGTGTAAAAGACTGATCGTTCACTCACGTCTTCAGTTGACTGGTAGTTGGTCATGCTTTGATCCAAAACTTCAACTCTGATGTTTTTGTCTTCAAAATTAGCCAAAAGGTGTGTTGAACTAGGGTGCATCTGAATATCTTCTCTTTGAGCGAGATGCTCCATCACGAGGTGTCGGATCTGTGATTTAGGGTTTCTGCAACTGGTTCTGCTAGTAATCCTAGCGGTAGTGTCTTGGAAGTTGCTCCTGCTAGTAACCCTAGCGGCAGTTCCTCAACAAGCACAATATCCTAGCAGCTATGCTTCCTTCTAGCGTTTAGACTGAATGAAGGAGATGTGGGCCCATAACCCGTTAGAATATGAAGGATTGTGCTCATTTTACCATTGACAATACCCTTTTCACCCAACCATAAGCTGAAGCCACCCTTTGAGCACCTTGACCTTAACAGAGAAGAATCCCGGTAGCAATCAATAGCCAAGCAAGGCTAATGCACCAAGCAAGAAAGTAACCAAACCTGATCAAATAGTCCAACCTAGAAACTGGCGCAACACCTTCCCCAGAACTTGCGCACAAAACTGCCAGACTGCAGTGCGCACAAGTCACTTCTGCAATTCTGAGAATGTGACAAATGAGAGTGTGGCACCCTGCATTTATAGTATTTCTGGCAGACTTGCCTGGGCCAACTTCTCCTTCTAGGTACTAATTAATTCATATTATTTATCTTTCTTCAGCCGACATCTCATTAGGGTTGCATTCATTTCTTTGCTTCCTTCCGGAATATTCTATTCTCGTCATAGGTCACAATAGAGGTTCATACCTCCCGAAGCTACCATAATATCAACATATATAACAGAAACCAACTCAGAAAATGTGCCTCTTCTACACTTGGAAAACTGTGCCAAAGAATCTAGAAATTCGTGCGAAGTCTCTTTCTATGAAAATGCATTAAATTTTTGTTATAATGTTGAACACTACAGGGTGGACTTCAACACTATCTTTCTTGACCATAGTGCACGATTTTCTATACCAGCAGTAAAGAAAAACAAAAATTTTAAACCAGCATTTTGCCTTGAAATCAGAGCCATGATTTCGGTGCATACCTCAGCTATACAATCTAGCAAATCCGTACAGTACGGACTCCTTTAGCTATTGTACAGTCCTGTTCAATATCAGCTGCAAATGTCTTGGGATGCATGCCCACTTCCTCTCCTGAAAGATGTGCCTCCCCTACCTATTGTTCTTCTCCTTTCTCTACACTCAAAGATCTCTTGGGATGTGACCCTTTACCTCCCACTACTCTCTCCTCAAAGTGTGTGCCCCCCTTCTCCACTAATGTTGTCTTTATGCAATTTTGAAATGTAACTTCCCTAACCCTTTGTCTTCCAATAAGATTGACGGTCAAGATTAGATCTTGCCCTCATGAGATCAATGGTCACGGCTTAATCATTCGTTGAGGTCACTTAAGTCATTAAAGTGACCCATAACATCATAAAGTCACTTTACATTAAAAAATTAAAAGGCCCAACTTTATAAAATCGATTTATAAAGACACTTTATAAAAACATTTTATAATGTCACTAGGAGAAAACTTTGCTTGGTCACTTCCGCATGTTGAGCACTGCCAATGCAGAAGTACCTCCAAGCTACCAAATCTCAACAATCCCTAACAACACTGTTGATATTTGCTTCCAAAGGGAGACATCCAAAGAGTCCTTGAAGGGCCGGATGTGCTCAATAGAAATGTCAATGGACTAAAGGAGCAAAGAAGCCTACAAGAACCAACAAAATCTATATCCAAAGAGGCCTAAGAAGGAAATCTCCCATGACGAGCCAGGGAATAAATATGGGTATCTATCTCATCCAATAACCAAATCTCTTAGGGTTTGAATACTATCAGAGAGTGGTACATAAATCTGTATGGACAATGTGCCTAAAGTTAGCCATGTGGTGTATACTCCCATTAGCATTAAGAATATTGTTTCATATTTGCTCGTTTTTTGTGTTTATCTTGACTATGCATGCACTCTTCAAAAACTAAGAAGCAAAGAGGAAATGAAAAATAGTATGTATAACTTTTACACATGCCTATTTTTCACACCTATATTACTCTTAATGATCCTCGTGCAAAAGAAAGTTGCAAAGCCCTGACAATTGTTTTAAGATAGGAAAGTCTACTTTAGCATGGATTTAATTTTTCATGCATTTACTATATTTTTTACGAATACAAGTGGTTGACTCATTATGTATTTCACAGTTTCCCCTATTTTTTTCTTTTGACCTCCAGGATACTTTCATGTAATATAATTGTTGGATGCTTTTAAATAAGTGTTCTATAGTTCCAGTTGATGTGAGATATTTGATGTGCTTATTTGCCAATATTCCATGGTTAGTTAAAATAGTTAAATCCCTTGTAAAATAACATATTTCTAAAATAAATGGGACTTGAGAAAAAAGTTCACTAACCTTCCCCTATATATTCAATCACAAATTCACCCTTTTTAATTACTTCTGCGGCTTCTGCTCCCCATCCACAAAATTTAGTCTACAGCAATGACCAACCCACATTTACACACGATAGTTAAAGAAATGAAAATATGTTCTCCTTGTGAAATTCGAAATCACTCTAGTGCTTCAGAGATTCAAATTATATATCGCATTAAACATATAATAAACAGATATCAATAGAATCTAACTTCAAGCACCTAATATATAAACAAACAAGCATGTGACATTACTTCGCAACAAAAAGAACAATTACTTTGCCCAGCATTATCAAGTGTTTTATTCATCTAAATAAGCCAATGTACATATCCTATTTAAACTTGCTCTTAACAAAATTGCAACAAAAAAGAAATATATCCTATAACATGTTCATAAAGTGCAATTCCCATACCAATCCTGAATAAGCCCTTGCACACCATTCTTTCTCAGTGGAACCAAACATAAACACTTTTAATTGTTCAACAACACAATCGACTAAAATCAATAGGAAATCCTCTTATTATTTCTAGTAAGTTATGTGGAGAAGAATGCAAGAGTATAATGAATCATTATAAGAGATTCCCTTATTTCTAATACGGAAGAGTACTCAATACCAAAAATTGTAAAATATTTTGTATAAAAAAAAGTCAATTTTGCATGTTCATGCAGAATACTACTCTAAGCTACTAAAGCCATCTTGAATCTATTAACAAAGTCTCCTCCTATACACTTGCAATTCTGCCCAACACCCAAGAATTCCAATTATCAAGCATAAACCTTAAACATTATCTAAAGCCCAATTCAGCAGCAGTGCTCATGGTTGTGTTGTTCCTACAACTCATAACAACCCCCCAATGAGAAAAAGAAATACTCAACATATATAAATGGAAGAGTTATGCATGTCTAGGAGGGATGCATAGTGAATAGGCTAATAGATGATATTTGCATTACAAAGGAATCACACTTTTACTCATATCAAAGGAAAATTATCTAACGATCTAATAAGTAGCAGCAAGCTAACATCCATTCTCTGTTAAACACCACTGTGCAACATAGCACAATACAAAGAAAAGGTAGTAGCAATTTCCACTGATATGCAGAGGAGTTGCGGGACATCAAAACAGCCCAACATCCCAACTGTCACAATCAATCAAACAACTCATATAGTATATCATAATATACATGAAACTACAATACTCGCACACTTTGGAAAATGCATTTACATACTGACACAACATCAAATAGCAAGAAGGTATGTCAACAAAGATTGCATGTTATGTTGTAAGAATCCATCTTGCAGAGTTGCATATGCATTTCTTCCAAATATTTCAATTCAATTCAATCAACGTAACACCCCTAATTGCACAATTATGATGAATGATGTTTCATTATCGTTAATCACGATTCATTATGGTTAATGATGGTTATTGATGGATATTAACTTATTAATGGTCTTGACTCTTTACGATGGTCTGCTATGCTTAATAATGAGTAACTGTCGTTCATTACGGTTAATGATGGCTACTTATGGTTCATTATGGTTAATGATGATCGTTATCGATGGTTATTAACGGTTTTTATGATGGCTAGTAGTGGTTGACATTGACAAAAATGGCAAATGATGGTTAATGTCGCTTAACATGCCTAATGGTTTACAATGGCCAATGATGGTTAATGTTGGTTACATAGCTAATGGTTTATGATCGCTAATTATGGTTTATGATAGCTCATGATGGTTAATGTCGGTTAACAGGCTAATGGTTCATGATGCCTAATTATGGCTTATGATGGTTGTTATGCTTAATGATGACTAATAATAGTTAATGATTGTCAGTGTGTTGAGAATGTAGCAAGGAAGGTCTTCCACTAGATTGCAGCATCCTAGCATGGTGGGGGGCATGAAACAACGACTAGGTTGATTTATTAAATTTCCCTAAAGTCTAACTTACGGAAAAGGACTATTGATGTGTTATATTCTTCAGTTGACTTATTGAGCATCTTTTCTAAGGTTAAAGTGAAAATAATTTAAGTGATGGGTTTTTTAAACTAGACCATCCATCTAAATGAGTGACGGAGAGTTGATCTCAACCCTCCATTCTTATGAGAATAGGTTTTTTGCTTGCTCAACTAGGTATAAAGAGGATCAACTTGGCTCGGGGGGGCGCAATTAGAGCATTGAGAGATCGTTTAGAGGAGCATCAATCTAGGGTTTGTGAGAGGAGCATTTTGAAGCGACACAAAGGAGGACTTCCAACAGAGAATCGACTCATTTCCAGGGTGAAGCAAAGGCCAAATACTTCAGCCATGCAGAGCAGCTGTCAAGGGTGACGCAGGACTCACACAGGAGCCGTATTACTTACGCAAAGGCACTTGTGCAGGGTCTTGTTGTAGCGACGGAGTTCTACAGGTTGAGAGAGGGTCCGTACTTCATCTTAGAAGCATTACACTGAGGTTTAGCTTAATATTTTATTGAGGTCGTTTCATTGTAAGAAGATCTCTATATTTTCCTGTTGAATATCAAAATCTCCAAATCTGTCGCATTGGTTTTCCCTCCGGAGTTTTTCTAGGGACTATTGTTCAAAAATCTTTATGTACATTTGATGTGATTGCTCTTGTCTTCTTCATTTAAGTTCCTCGTTAAAATATTTTGTTGTGCATTATTCATTTGTGGAAAATGACCTAGCGTAATCAGTCATAAGTGTAAATTAATTGGTTAATGAGGTCGATTTAGAGAAATTTCACATGGTATCAAAGCAGGACTGTTGAAGAAGCAACATTACAGGTGGATCATTGAGATCTAAGGCACAAAATCAAAGCAGCGCTCGGTTTGAAGCACAAGAGTAAGGCAGTGGAAGGGTTTCAATCGTGAGGGTTTAAACAGTAGCATTTTCAACAATGGCCATGAGTGTGAGAGTAGAGGATAGCCTTTAGGGTGCTCAGAACTTTTCCACCTGGATAGAGAAAATGACTATGGTGTTGGATGTCAATGATGTCCTTGAGCATAAACCAGACAATACAGATGGTATGTGACGAACCATGAGTTCGGGTTATATGGATATTTGGATTCAGATTGGGTCGGTAGTGTTAACGCACAGTTTGTAGTTAGGATAAAAAACGGATGAAAAGAGGTCAAACTGGCATAACTGAACCAATCCCACCCACTGTCACCTCGATGGGAAGGTTCCTTCTATTTAGGGAGGTAAGGCCCAGGGGAGACGTCCCCGGTGACCAGGGGTTTTGAGAAGGCAAAAGTTTTTAGCAAGGGTAAGTGATAATAATCCCTCTCACAAGTCACCACCTAATCAGAAAGTTCGACTTATAGCCAATAAAGATAACCGGAAGTAATAACCAATAAGATCACCTGCCTGAGACAAAGCAACAATAAAACTACATGTGCAAGCTTGCTTGCTGGTTACTACTTCATATAATCAATGACTTTTCTGATAATAAGCAATTGAGCAATAAATATTGATGAAGTCAATGTTCGTACAATAGCAAAGGTTACAATATCACTTCTCAATAAATGCTAAAGAAAGTTGGAATTCAATGTAACAAATCAACACTTCATATATAATGGCTTAACCAACCATTCAATTGCTTTAAAAGTAAAATGATAGTTGCACAAAGGTGTTTATAGCACAAGAAAGATGACGACAGCACTAGGGTTAGTAGAGTTAGTCTAGGCTAGGGTTAGTATAGTAGGGGTTTGTACAAGGGTATTGGAAGTTTGTAGGATCAAGTTACTCAACACAAAAGGCCTTAGATCAGTGCGCTCCTAGGGTATATGGAGTCAAAAGGAGGACGCAAAAGCTGAAGGATCAAAAGATAATGGTAAAGACTAAGGACAAGAGAGTTAAACCTTGAGGTGTTGCTATGGCAAGGCCTCAAGGATGAAACCCTAGGGGAGAGAGGCTCACTTTGGTGTAGGGGAACTAGGCCTCAGTGCTCTCTCCTCCTTCCTTAGCTCAATGGCAAAACGGCTATCTCAAAAGATTGCATAAAACTAAGACAAGAAGGTTTGCAAGTAACGTGTTGCTATGGCAAGGTTGTACTAGGCAAACCCTAGTGAAAATCAGCTCACCAAGGTGTAGCGGAACTAGGCCTTGATGTGTTTCTCCTTCTTTGCTCAACAAATAAGAAAAACGGCTAGCATGGAAGAAGATGGATGGAGTGTTGCTATGACAAGGCTCAATCCTCTTCAACAAGGGCTAGAAAGAAAGAATAGAGTGTTGCTAAGGTAAGGCTCTATCTCACTTCAGCAAATAAAATGGCTTAAAACCTTGGTGGGGGCATGAGACAAGGACCTTCAATGTGTGCTTGTCACCCAGAAAATTATAACCATAAATGCAAGAAAAACAATACTACAACCATTCAATTACGAAGCTTTGAAGAAATTCACTTACATTTAAACAAGAAATCATATAGCAAACCCTAGTTGTAATACCTTCCACCAAGAGAAATGCCAAAATGCCAATAAAAGTACAAAAATGTCTTCCTTCAACAAGTGTGCCTCAAAATTTCAGCCAATAGCTCCAAAGATAGCGCAAATTTCAGACCTCACTAATGAGTGAGTGAAAGATGCTGAAAAAATGAAGGTAAAAACCCTCAATTTATACAGTACAATGACCAAATTTTACTTTTTAGGTCATAAAAAGGCCGACAAGGCCAAAATACTAAAATCATATTCTTTTACATTAAATGTTTAAATTAAAACCCTAATCAAGCAATAGAAGGATGTCATCCCCTTTCTAGGGTGACATTAGCCCCTTTGAGAGCAAATGCAGCCTCCTGAAGCAAAACGTTATACCTCCTTGGGCTTCTCCAACCTGCCACACGTGCCAAACTGCCCTGTCCATCTGCCAAAACACTCATGAAGAAAGGATGAGATCATGAACCTCTCGGGTGACGTCCTAGGCCTTCCAAGGCCAACGTTCCACTGAAAAGGGCATAATCCCCCTAGGTCAAGTTCTGCCAGGGTGCCTCTGCAAGAAGTCCTTCTTCTCTCTGGTGCAAACCCCTTTGTCATGTCTATTCCCCCTGCTGGGCTCTCAGCATCCATCTGGTGGGCTCTTCAGCCCCATGGAGGTCCGAACTGATCATCTCCCCATGTGTACCTGTCCAACATGGTACCTGTCCGTCGGGCATGATCCTACACATCAACAACTACGCCCTCCATGGGCTCATAAGTCACAAGGATCATAGCAATGNCCATGGGCTCATAAGTCACAGGGATCATAGCAATGTCAATCACATCTCATCATCAATATTATTAAACATGTGCATAAAACCCCTATTACCCCAGTTAAAAGCTCAAAGACATTATACAAGCCTGCAATACAAGTCTTGGGAAAGTGACAGGGCGTCCTATTGGGCTAGTGTCCACAGGAAAAGGAAAGTTCCCGGAAAAGACTAAATCTAAGCCATTTAAGTGGGTGATGTGGATAAGGGATGTCCTGACAATGGGCGCACTGAAAGCAGGGGAATGCAAAGCTTTACCTGTGGGTGCCTTTGTAGAAGGCAAGCTGCACCTGTCCTGGATAAAATTGTTTCCAAGCCCATTCATGCCTTTTATTCTTTATTCTTATTGCTTTTTCTTCAAGAAGCTAATCAGGGAACATTTCCCTGGCGTAGTGACCAGTGGAGACAGCGTTACCCACAAGTGCTTTCACAGAAATGAGAAGGTTGGCTTGTGATGAGACCCCCTTTCTCTTGGCCATGCAACCAAGAGTCACTGCCCTGGAGTGGTAACCAGCTGCTAGTAGTGTCATACTGCTAGGTACCCACGGACCTAATAGGTTGGCTCAAGATGAGACCCCCTATCCTCTGACTAAGTCTTGTTTTATTATTTTTATGGGTCCCCCTTGTTTCTTGCTGAGAAACCTTTTACTGCCTTCTCGGGGACCCCTGGGCGAAGCATCTTGAGGTTTTATTTTTAGGCTTTTATCTTTTGCCAGCTTGCTTTTACCTTCTGGGCCTTTAGCCCCTTCTTCCCACAAGGTAAGGTGCAATCCTCAAATGATTGGCCAACCCAATGCCTGGACAAATGAAGTAGATGAGCGGGAAGCAAGATGAAAAAGTGGTAATATGAAAGGAGTGGACGATGGATTTTCATAAATCCCCCTAGTGGCAAACCAAAACCTACGGGCACAGGCTTGCTAGGGCATCCTGTCATTCCCCCCAGATATGGTCAAGTGGACAAGTATAAGATCCAAGCATTCGTTAGAAATAAAAGGAATTAAATGTGCATATTCAAAGGTTTTGAGGATCAGAGTGACACATACCATGATACCAGGACTCATTACCTCATGGAGCAAGAAACATCTCTGACACAAGATCAAGTCGATGGTGATGGAAATTGTTGCTGCTGGCAAAGTAGAGGCGCTAAAAGGGAGAAAAGGTGGGCCCTCCAGGGCCATGCCTAAGTTGATCTGGCTCTCGGTACTCCATGTCTAGGATCTGCGGGCCTCGAGACATAATCTCCTAGTTATCCCTAAAAGTGGGGATAACAAGTAGTATTCCTGACCGGAAGAGTACTTCGACATATTGCTTCAGTCTAGGCTCCAATATGGTTTCATGGAGCAACAAGAAGCAGTTATGTGTAGCACTCAATACGGCTGAGGCAGAGTATGTGGAAGCATGTGCNATGAAGTAGATGAGCGGGAAGCAAGATGAAAAAGTGGTAATATGAAAGGAGTGGACGATGGATTTTCATAAATCCCCCTAGTGGCAAACCAAAACCTACGGGCACAGGCTTGCTAGGGCATCCTGTCATTCCCCCCAGACATGGTCAAGTGGACAAGTATAAGATCCAAGCATTCGTTAGAAATAAAAGGAATTAAATGTGCATATTCAAAGGTTTTGAGGATCAGAGTGACACATACCATGATACCAGGACTCATTACCTCATGGAGCAAGAACCATCTCTGACACAAGATCAAGTCGATGGTGATGGAAATTGTTGCTGCTGGCAAAGCAGAGGCGCTAAAAGGGAGAAAAGGTGGGCCCTCCAGGGCCATGCCTAAGTTGATCTGGCTCTCGGTACTCCATGTCTAGGATCTGCGGGCCTCGAGACATAATCTCCTAGTTATCCCTAAAAGTGGGGATAACAAGTAGTATTCCTAACCGGAAGAGTACTTCGACATATTGCTTCAGTCTAGGCTCCAATATGGTTTCATGGAGCAACAAGAAGCAGTTGTGTGTAGCACTCAATACGGCTGAGGCAGAGTATGTGGAAGCATGTGCAACAAAGCGCAAAGCAGTGTGGCTTTGTAAATTGAAGACTATTGGACTGAATTTGACTTGTAGGTAAGACCTACAAGAAGAGGATGGCGAGACTTGTTCTGGAGGACAAGTGATGAAGTCAGCAGGCTGAAGATTCGGTTGATATTCAGTGCTCGAGAGGGAGCCAAACAGTCAATTCCAGAGCGAGTTGGGTACTACGGTAACAAGCAGGAGGCTCCACCGAATGAAGGAAGCAGTCATGTGTGGCGCTCAGTACGGTTGAAACTAAGTATTTGGCAACATGTGCAGTAGCAGTTTGGCATCAAGAACTTCTGTCTCGGTTATTTGGTCTCAGACTAGAGGCGACCTACATTTGGTGTGACAACCTGTGGTCTATGACAGGTCAAAGCATATCGAGATCAGATATTACTATATCATGGATATAGTGCAGAAGGCGGCAGTGAGGCTCCAGTTTCGTGACTATAGACGATCAAGTTGTGGACGTGTTTACTAAGACGATATCAAGGATGAAGTTCAAGTACTTTAGGGACAAGCTTGGCATCGTCCCTCTTCAGACGGAGTGTTCTCATCTATCATGAAAAAGGGTTGGTACTAAGACAGGGGTGCACATGATCAAGTATTGATGCATTGCAGCGAGTGGGTGTCGTTGGGACATGTTGTAGCTATTGAGAGCTACCCATAGACCTTGGTTTCATGGGGTGAAGTCATGTTCACACTGAGACATGTGGAACTCATCCAGCATGAAAAAGGGTTGGCACTGAGTGTTCTCATCTAGCATGAAAAAGGGCTGGCACTGACAGAGGAATGCACATGATCAGGTATTGATGCATCGCAGGAAGTGGATGTCCTGGGGACATGTTGTAGCTATTGAGAGCTACCCACAGACCTTGATTGCATGGGGTGAAGTCATGTTGCACTATGGATATTTGAGGGTTGGCACTGAGACAGGAGTGCACATGATCAGGTATTGATGCATCGCAAAGAGTGGATGTCCTGGGGACATGTTGTAGCTATTGGGAGCTACCCACATACCTTGGTTGCATGGGGTGAAGTCATGTTGCACTATGGATATCTAAGAATGTATAGATTTGCATGTTCAACAGTCAATGCATGTGAACTCGTGTGGTATCAAACTTTGAGTTTGTGTCTCATGGAAGTGATACTTGGTTGCTAGACACTTGGTACAGAAGGGAGCAATGAGGCTCCAATATGGTGCAGAAGGGAGCAATGAGGCCCCAATATGTGGCTACCGATGAGAAGGTTGCGGATATGTTGACAAAGCCATTGTCAAGGACAAAGTTCGAGTACTTCAGGGACAAGCTCACCGTAGTTCCTCTTCAGAGGGAGTGATGGCTTCAGATGTTATCGCAGGGTAGTTGATGTCAAGATGACATGTTGTAGCCATTGAAGAGATACCCACCGGCCCTAAATGCATGTTGAAGAGACGAGCTATAGATGTTATTGCAGGGCATTGGATGTCATGCATAAGATATCCAAGCTTTCTGTGGGAAATTGGATAGTCTCATGATGACATGTTGTAACTATTGGAGAGCTACCCATCAGCCTTGGATGCATGTTGTGAAGTCACAAGGGTGCACGTGATGAGGTACAGATGCATTGTAAGCTAATGGATGTCCTGGGGACATGTTGTAGTTATTTGAGAACTACCCACAGGTCTTGGATGCATTGGTTGTGAAGTCACAAGGGTGCACATGATGAAGTACATATGCATTGCAAGGTAATGGATGTCATGGTGACATGTTGAAGCTATTTGAGAGCTACCCACAGGTAATCTCCAAAGGTAATCTTCAGAGGTAATATTGGCATAATGTAGAATCTCTCCCTCGCTGAGAGGGAGTGTTGATGTTTGTGCAGCATCGGAAAGATATTCTACTAGATTGATAATTAATAATGAGATTATTAATTACTAAGCAATATTATTAATTATAATATTATTATTGTAATAATATATTTATTATACAAAGAATAAATATATATATATATATATATATATATATATATATATATAATAAAGTATAAA
>JASDQU010252855.1:0-10467 GCA_032191745.1 Picea mariana
AAATTCTCATCATAAACAAATTTCCTGAGTGCAGAAAAACAAATCTTAGCTTACCTCTTAGCCAATGAAAAAGTGTACTTGTCACATGTAGATGTATGCCTCTGTAAGTATGCTCAGATGAAGTTGAGGTTCATATATCAAACCTCTAGGGTTTGATTTCTGTCGAGAGAACTATAGAATAGTTTTTCAATGGATAGTAAAACCCCAATGGAAACAATAATAAACCAAAGTCATAAAAGCAAATAACCCCGATGAGAAAACCTCCAATAAACAGTGATAGCACAACAAGGAAATGAATTCACGAGAAAACCTTCTGGTCTGAAAACAAGTGTCAAAACCCACCATCAAGCAAAAACACAAACTCAGATCTGGAGATACAAGAGGCTCCATAAACAAAAAAACTTAGATCTGGTAGTACAAGTGACCCCATAAGCAAACAAACCCAGATCTGAAGTATGAGTGGCCCCATAAGCAAACAAACCTAGATATGAAGTATGAGAGGCCCCATAAGCAAACAAAACTCAGATTTGAAGTATGGGTGGCCCCATAAGCAAACAAAACTCATATTTGAAGTATGGGTGGCCCCATAAGAAAAAAAAAATCAGATCTAAATAAAACTCAGATCTGAACTATGGGTGGCCCCATAAGCAAATAAAACTCAGATCTGAAGTATGGGTGGCCCCACAAGAAAATAAAAATCAGATCTAAAGTATGGGTGGCCCCACAAGAAATTAAAAATTAGATCTGAATTATAGGTGGCCTCATCAACAAATAAACACAGATCTGAAAAATACAAGAGGCTCCATCAACAAACAAATTGTGGCAGTTAAGGAGGGAGCTCAAAAAAGTGGTCGCGGCTCCTTCTAGATCAGATCTGCACATAAGAAAATGGGACAATAGCCTACAGAAGAGGACGACATCCTAGAACAAGGCTGATATGAAAGTGAGGAYAGTACAGGCAGCAGAGAAGACTTCAGCAAGCACCCTCCAAGAAAATAGCTCCAAGATATAACCTTACAGCACAAGAAAAACAGATTTGAAACTTGAAGCTAAGGAGGCTGCAAATCTGAGGGAGACTGTCTATTTAGGGTAGGCCTCACAACTGAGAGAGAATGAGGTAGCTGCAACCTTGAAGAGGAGTAGTGTAAGTGTAAAAAACAAAGGGTAGGGTCTAATTTATAGTTAGGGGGAGGGGTTAGGGTAATTAGAATAATATTTAATTATGGACATTTAATTAATATAAATATTAATTAATATGTCAATTAATATTTAATAAAACCCTAATCACAGAAATAAAAACCTAATCCCATAAATAAAATCCCCATCACAGAAAACAAGATCCCCATCATATAAAACAAGAGTGAAGGAAAACAACAAAGGGTTATCTTTTAAGATAGAGTCAATGGGAGTTACATAATGGAAAAACATGCCCACATGAGTCTCATAGTGACCTATAAGCTTTATCATCACTGCATAAGGGGGTACATCAACAATGTGATCAGGTCTTTCTTCATAGTCACTCCTAGATACATCCCAGGAGAGAGGAAGAGGATCACACATCAACACATCTTGGTATTGCACCAAGATCTACCTGATCAGGAACCAAGTTGCCCAATAATACATCTAGGGGCCCTAGAACACATCTAGGGTCTTATCCACCAAGGTACAATACCAATGATGAACCCATACATTAATCAAGGGTTCCCTGGAACACGTCCAGGGTCCCTAGACACATCTAGGGACTTATCTCAACCACCAAGGAATATATCCAAGGATCAATCCAAGCACTGAGAAAAGATTCCCTGGAACACATCCAGGGGCCCTAGACACATCTAGGGACTTACTGCTTGGTCCAATACCAAGAACCCCAGTCATCTACTATGGGCCCTCACAAGGGTCTTGCTTCCTAGTTCTATACCAAGAACCCCAGTCATCTACTAGGGGCCCTCACAAGGGTCTTTCTGCTTGGTTCTAGACCAAGAACCCTAGTCATCTACTAGGGTACCTCACAAGGGTCTTTTTCTATGGCTCTCAATGCTTGGTCTCATACCAAGAAACCCCAGGAGTGTGTTGGGGGGCCTAGTCTATAGCTAGGGTATTTTCCATCCTCCATAGAATGGCTCTTGTAGCTACATTAATTTCAACACTCCCTCTCAGCAAGAGAGGAACTCTCAACAACACCAAGCTTGTCTTGAAAGTACACATACTTTGTCAACGACAGAGGCTTGGTCAAAATATTTGAGTTTGGTTTCACCATCGGAACATACTGAATATTGAGACTGTTCTTTTGCACTATGTCTCGAACATAGTGATATCTCATCTCAATGTGTTTTGTCATAGAAACACAGGAATCACAAAGAGATTTACACAACTCTGTTTATCATAGTGGATTACTATGGGTTCCAACTCAATATTGAACAAATCGAACAGTGGATTTCTGAGCCATGTTGCTTCTATACTGACATCACTTGCAGCAAATTATTCTTCCTCTATAGTGCTCTGGGCTATGGATCCATGTTTTCTGCTGGACCAGGAGAGCATAGTTGAACCCAAGCTAAAAAAATATCTGGAAGTACTCTTCCCGTCCACTATACTGCCCATCCAATTTGAATATGTATAACCATGAAGCATTACACCTCCAATGAAGTGTATCTAAGCCCATAGGCTATAGTCTCTCGAACATATCTCAGAAAAGGTTTAACAACAACCATATGAATACGCTTCGGTTCACACATGAACTAGATGAGGGCATTCACCGCATGATAAAAATCTGGTCTAGTATGTGTAAGATACATTAAGGACTCACAAAATGTCTTCCAGACCTGAAACTGTAGCTTGATCTTGTAGCTTATTCAGTTTTGGAAATCATCAGTGTGGATATGGACTTACAGTCCAATATTCCAAGTCTGCGGAGCATATCAATTGCATACTTGCTCTTGTGAGAGAAACATCTCACTTGGATTCTGTCACACCTCTAAGCTCAGAAAAATAATGCAAAAGACCCAAGTCTTTCATTTCAGCTTCTACTGAAGAGCTCCCTCTTAGTCTGAGCTATCAAAAATTTCATTTCCTGTAAGGAACATATCATCCTAAGATAACAGGATGATTTTGTACAATCTTTATATAAATATTGGGATCTGCAATACTCTTGGTGAACCCAAGACTCTGTAGAGAGACTGTCAATACTTTCATACCAAGATATCGAAGCTTGTTATAATCTATGGGATTCTTTCCCATGAATAGCCTCTGCTCAAATTCACTATTAATAAAAATCAGTCTTAACATCTATCTGGTGAAGTTTTCAAATAAAAAACTGTGAGAAGAGAGATAAGGATCCTAATGGAAGGATATTGTCATAGATAATCCCTTATTTTTGAGAGAAGTCACGAGTCAGAAATTTAACCTTAATACTGCCATTTGTTGTAGGTCATGGTCTAACTCATATGCAGGGACTGTTCCCCGAGTCTCATAAAATGTCTGCCTCCCTGCATGTGCAAATTGGCTCCCTCTGAACCTATAAGATCCTTTGACTTTGATATTGTGTCATATCTCTTCAACATGTTATTGGTGCTAGTACCAAGTTTAATATGAAAAGTTGAGTCAGACTTATTGAGCTCCTGTTCCAAGGATAATGGCTCAACTACCCCAAATACCAAGATAATTTGTTGGCCTCCTTAACCAAGAAAATAACCAAAGGTTACATGTTGTCTTTCTTATCAGATATAATAGACCAACATATTGTTGGGTTTCCAAACCAAGGAGAAATACCTAGCTTACATCAATTTTTAATAAGTATGTGCTGAGAACACAACTTCCTTGGTCATATAACAAAAATACATATGAGATTCTGACACTATTCAATTGAGACACATATTCATAAATATGACAGGAAGGAAAACATAGCTCTTCTTGCTGTCATTTGTAGTCACAAAAATTGAATGTAAATGGAGTATCCATGAACTTGCTTAGGCTGAAGACATACTTGTACTTTGCAGCATGTTACCAACTGAAGATATCTAAGACATCTTTTGTGTATGTAGATGTTTGATATTTATATGTTAGTTCAAGTAATTCCATATTCTTAAGAGATTATACCACTATCATGTGGATAATACATTATTCATCCATATGCTAAGAGTTAACAATACGTCTTAAAGAATGAGGCCAAATATTGTATTGTCCCAAATTATGTTCTTACAAAAGTCAGCCCTCACATGTTTTTCTCAAAGTCAAACACCAAAGACATTGCCAAGTTTCCACCACTCAATGTATTGTGGTTAACTTTAAAGCTTGTGTACTCTTTGTAGTTCAAAACATATGGATGACCATTAAGTGAATAAGGTGCTATCATTCACTGAAGTTACACAATTTCCCATTAAAATTCCTTTACCAGTGATTTTGTCAATGCCATTGTAATTTACCAAAAGCTTATCTAATGAAAGTTGAGAACTCACCAAGCATTAGTAACAATAACATTATAAAAGTTGAAAGTTGTCTCTTGTGATCTTAAAGATGATGGTTACATTCCCAAGCATTATGTATTAGATCTTTGACTAGCTTGGCCTAGCTCAGAAGTGAGAAAGGGTTACTGGGGGTAAGTGTCATCATTTAATTTTCAGTCAAAAGAAAGGAGAAAAGTCTTGAAAATCAATAGATAATCAAGGGTAAACTAGAGGATTTACTAGGAGTCCCCCTTCAGAACATAGAATCCCTAACATGGTCTGAATCAAGATCAACAATGAACAGTGAATAGCCTTCGACAGTTTGGAATCTGCAATTTAAGTCCAAACCATTCCCTTCACCTTGGAAGGAAAGAATCTCCATACTTAGTCATAATGTATGTGCTTGCCTCAGCCTTAGAGCAAGTTAGGTTCTACAGTCTAAACAAAGGAGTCATACTGAAAATATGATGAAACAAACTTACTGTTGATCTACAAGAACATTCCCTTGAAAAAGATCTATGCGGGCTCAAGAGTTTGTCACTAAAGAGCTCTTTTTCACACCCTATGCTCTGATACCATGTTAGATTTTAGGGAAAAAGTAAAACAATGACATTCTTTTAAATTATGTTCACTAAAACAATTTGTATCAGCACATTAAATCAAGATATAAACAGATCTGTGTGCATGAAGTTAAACTCCTCATCATAAACAAATTTCCTGAGTGCAGAAAAACAAATCTTAGATTACCTCTTAGCCAATGAAAAAGTGTACCTGTCACATGTAGATGTATGCCTCTGTAAGTATGCTCAGATGAAGTTGAGGTTCACATATCAAACCTCTAGGGTTTGATTTCTGTCAAGAGAACTATGGGATAGTTTTTCCATGGATAGTAAAACCCCAATGGAAACAATAATAAACCAAAGTCATAAAAGAAAATAACCTCGATGAGAAAACCTCCAATAAATAGTGATAGCACAGTAAGGAAATGAATTCACAAGAAAACCTTCTGATTTGAAAACAAGTGTCAAAACCCACCATCAAGCAAAAACACAAACTTAGATCTAAAGATACAAGAGGCTCCATAAACAAACAAACTCAGATCTGGTAGTACAAGTGACCCCATAAGCAAACAAACCCAGATCTGAAGTATGAGTGGCCCCATAAGCAAACAAACCCAGATCTGAAGTATGAGATGCCCCATAAGAAAACAAAACTCAGATATGAAGTATGGGTGGCTCCATAAGCAAACAAAACTCAGATTTGAAGTATGTGTGGCCCCATAAGAAAACAAAACTCATATCTAAATAAAACTCAGATCTGAAGTATGGGTGGCCCCACAATCAAATAAAACTCAGATCTGAAGTATGGGTGGCCCCACAAGAAAATAAAACTCAAATCTGAAGTATGGGTGGCCCCACAAGAAAACAAAACTCAGATCTAAAGTATGGGTAGCCCCACAAGAAAATAAAACTCAGATCTGAAGTATAGGTGGCCTCATCAACAAATAAACACAAATATGAAAAATACAAGAGGCTCCATCAGCAAACAAACTGTGGCAACTAAGGAGGGATCCCAGAAAAGTGATTGCGACTCTTCTAGATCAGATCTGCACATAAGAAAATGGGACAGTAGCCTACAGAAGAGGAAAACAACCTAGAACAAGGTTGATCTGCAATTGAGGACATTCCAGGCAGCAGAGAATACTTCAACAAGCACCCTCCAAGAAAATAGCTCCAAGATATAACCTTACATCACAAGAAAAACAGATCTGAAAATTAGGAGGCTGCAAATCTAAGGGAGATTGTCCAGTTAGGGTAGGTCACACAATTGATAGAGACTGAGGTAGTTACAACCTTGAAGAGGAGTAGTGTAAGTGTAAAAAACAAAGGGTAGGGTCTAATTTATAGTTAGGGAGAGGGGTTAGGGTAATTAGAATAATATTTAATTATGGACATTTAATTAATATAAATATTAATTAATATTTCAATTAATATTTAATAAAACCCTAATCACATAAATAAAACCCTAATCCCATAAATAAAATCCTCATCACATAAAAAAATATCCCCATCACATAAAACAAGAGTGAAGGAAAACAACAAAGGGTTACCTTTTAAGACAAATTCAAGGGGAGTTACATAATGGAAAAACATGTCCACACGAGTCTCATAGTGACCTATAATCTTTATCATCACTACATAAGGGGGTACATCAACAATGTGATTAGGTCCTTCTTCATAGTCACTCCTATATACATCCCATGAGAGAAGAAGAGGATCACGCATCAACACATCTTGGTATTACACCAAGATCTATTCGATCAGGAACCAGGTTTCCCCATAATACATCTAGGGGCCCTAGAACACATCTAGGGTCTTATCCACCAAGGCACAAGACCAAGGATCAACCCATGCATTAAGCAAGGGTTCCCTGGAACACGTCCAGGGGCCCTAGACACATATAAGGACTTATCTCAACCACCAAGGAATATATCCAAGGATCAATCTAAGCACTGAGCAAGGATTCCCTGGAACACATCCAGGGGCCCTAGACACATCTAGGGACTACTTCTTGGTCCAATACCAAGAACCCCAATCATCTATTGGGGGCCCTCACAAGGGTCTTGCTGCTTGGTTCTAGACCAAGAACCCTAACCATCTACTAGGGGTCCTCACAAGGATCTTTCTGCTTGGTTCTAGACCAAGAACCCTAGTCATCTACTGGGGGCCCTCACAAGGGTCTTTTTCCATGGCTCTCACTACTTGGTCTCATACCAAGAAACCCCAGGAGTGTGTTGGGGGCCCTAGTCTATAGCTAGGGTATTTTCCATCCTCTAGAGAATGGCTCTTGTTGCATTAATTTCAACAAGATATCATGGGATGGATGATGTATGAGCTGGTAAGTTCATTAGGACTACCAGGCTCCAAGGAGATTATGTGGGATGCATGCAGATAGTTGAAGTGTGAAGAAATAGCGATCACTAGAGAAAGTGGAGCAGAGAAGAAAGTGATAGAGTGCCAAAGCATAAATAGGAGAAGGAAAAGAGAAAGAGGGAAGTCTTCCAGAGGGAGAGGAGAAGAGAAGAGTATGTTTGAGGTTTGCAAGGAGGCAATCCAAGTTTTGTATGAGTCATGTTCTGAGTTTTCTAACAGTTTTGCATGAGTCTGGAAAATTCATGTTTAGAATCTGTAATGGATTCATTCCAGTAGTGTAGAGTATGGATAGAGAGCGCATGGTGCATTGTAATGAAAGAACTGTAGAATGGATCATACCACATAGTGATATTCCCTTTGCAATATGGATATGTTGATGTAAGCATTATGATGTCTAATGGATGATTGTGTTAATGGTTTATGTTGTTAGTTTATTAATGGAATATGAATGAATGAATGAATGATAGCCTAAGTGGCTTCATTGTCTACTTTATCCCTTCATATCCAACATAAGACCAGATGGTCTTTGTGATTCTCATGGCGTCTCGAGTGAGACCTTCTTCGGTCCTCGATTGAATATTGATATGATGACACTTTGTGGTTTTTTGTTCAACTTTGGAAGAACCCTGGGTCATGAACCCCCCTATGTTAAGAAGCAATCCAACACATAAGAAATTGACCTATATTTTGAAGAATATTAATGCCAATGCAATCAGGTGTCAAAATAAAGTACATCTTGAGAACCCTATAAATGCACAATTCCATAGAGGATCAAATTAGGGTGGCCTAACCCTTTCACAATTCATTAATTCTACTTAGCACTTCAAATATCATATCATCTAGAGTCTTTAACCTCAAGAATGAATAATTATGAAAAGGCATTGCAAGCAAAAACGAAGATGTAGGATTGTGCATAAAATGCTTGAAAAAACATCTTTGAAGGGAGACGCTAGCTAATGAAGATGATTGTTCACCATTGTGACTCGTCAATGCATATAAGTATACCGTTACATGACATTGTATCAATCACTTATCCATATTATATCAATCTATATCTCATATATCATTCTTTTATTTATATATTATTTGTCCTATATGGATTTCAATTGTTTTTCCTTATCTTGGATAATCCATTAATGAAATATTGTTCATTAAACTGGGTAGGTAAAATTCAAGGGTTTGATTTTGAAATAATATACAAAAAAGGGCAGTATAATGTGGTAGAAGATTCCCTCTCAAGGGTACAAGAAGAATCTATATGTCATTACATCTACCATTCGTATGTGGTTAGAAGAAGCTCACCATTAATGGAAAGAACACAATAATACTAGACAAAAAATACAATGTCTAAAACAAGGAAAGAACTCTATAGAACATTGGGGTTGAAAGAGAGACTCCTTTTGGTTCAAGGATAAAATATTTTTATACCCTTAATCGAAGTTCAAACAGCAAATATTTAGGGAGTCAAATAAATTTCCCACATAAGGACATTTAATGTTCCTCAAAACATATCAAAGGATAAAAAAATGTTTTTTGAGGGAAGGAATGAAGAAGGATATTCAAAAATTTGCAAGAATGCCAAGAGTTCCAAATAAATAAAGGTGAAACTATCAAGATTCTAGGGTTACTTAAACCCTTACACATACCTAAGATAATGGGAAGAGATATTATGGATTTCATTACAGTATTACCAAAATCATATGGTAAGGATGTCATTTTTGTAGTCAAGGGTAGACTCGCAAAATATGCACATTTTTTTTGGAAAATACATCTTATATATACAAAAATATGTATAAAATAAGGGTATATACAATGAATATCGTAAACTCTTCCTCGGAGTAACTAAAGTTGAAATAAAATCAAAATACTCTACTAGATCCAAACATCAAACATCTTTTATCCACGACACCTCTTTAGCAAGGAGTTTATGGTGTACCTCATCCTACCACATTGAAAAAAAGGAAGCCAGAGAACCAACCTCATGGGAAAAAATGGTCTTGCACCTAATTATCCAAAGAATAAATAAATCAAATTAAGTAATGCCAAATCCATGATGTAGGACAATCCTATGAACAACATCCCCAAACAATGCAAACCACCAATGAATCCTACCCTAAAACAACCTTGAGTAATGATCCTCAAGAAACCTCCAACACTACTTAACAAACTGACATTCCTAGAATATGTGTTTAAATGTATTTTAGTTATGGAAGCAAGACAAAGGCCATCATAGAGTCCACTCTTGGCCAACATCACCTTTTATGGAATCCCTTGGTATACCACAAACCATACAAAAACTCTCATCTTGTAGGAAATCTAAAACCAACCACAAATTGTGAAGGTGTTGTATCCATCTATCCTTTGGATCAATGTAGAGTTGGTGAGCATTAAGGACCATGGATAATGTCTATTTCTAATGAATCATGAAATATAATTGATGGAGTCATACTTAATAAGCGAATGACCAAAGAACCACCCCAATCCCTCCAAAACGATCCAGGAATCTCAATGTTCATCTTAAATAACTTTGTCTCCAAGTTCAACCTTTGAAACTCCATAATATAAATACAATCAATGGCAAGGCAACCATACTCATGAGAAAGAGCATGCCACTCCTTCCAATAACGAGTGATATGATCCCACAAATCTATCGAAAAATAGATGTCCTTCATGCTCAACCTATGAGCTTGAAATCAAGGCATCTCTTCCACACAGGAACCCTACACCCTCCAACTCCTGATAGGTCAACATGCTAAGTCCCAAATTTCCCTACTTCCTTCCCATTTCCAACAAACCTGTTAATGTTTAAGCCATTATTATAGTTCTTTGCATTTCAATGAATAACAACGACATAAGATAATATCACTGAGAAATAGACAATCACAAGAGACACATAATTTATCCCGGGAAACCCTCATGTGGAAGAAAACCCAGCAAAATTTTCTTGTTATAGATAGCCAATCCAATGCCAAGAGATAACTCAAATAAATACAGAAAGTCATCTCCTAAATATGCACCTCTCTCTCTCTCTCTCTTCTCCAGCTGCAGCTCTGAAACTGTCTCTCAAATGAACAATTGAGTGTGTGTCTAAG
>JASDQU010252856.1:3682-16188 GCA_032191745.1 Picea mariana
GTAGTTTTTCAAGGGAAATATTTTAAACAATAAAACAACCCTTTCATTTTTCATAAGATCATGCTAATGAAATAAATCTTATTTTTTTCTTTAAATGGAAACACTCCCAAAATGCATCAAACTACTTAAGAGATTAATAAATGAGCTAAAAGAAAATATTTTCCTTTTTGTTACGAGGAAAATCTCTCTATGGCTAGGGTAAACCACAACATACAGAAATGATTGCAGAAATCAACTCCATTCCAACATATGCTTTATAAACCAATATGCAAGCGAGATAAGAAAGAGGCCTACCTCGTCCAGATGTTCGATGAAGTCCATCGTTGAGCACTTGAACCCAAAACTATATACCTACAACTGGTTCTCAACAAACAAGCAAAGAAAACATATGGTGATAATGTAAAAGGTTAGGACATTAGATAACATAATCCATTAATAAACATAACAAATACGCCCATGGATAATAACTCACATATTTGCAAGATATCAATTGGACGGGAAAGGATTATTTCTATTAATAAATGATCAGCAAAAGCAAAAATATTACAGACTTCCGCGTCGGTACAGTTTGGAACCGAGAAACCAAGTTCCTTCCAGCTGGGCCTCCACCACTTCAATCCTCCACCAAAGGCAAGCTCATAAGAGAGAAACAATGAGGTTCTCAATCAATAGGGGAAGAGCTTGGGGGATGAACACTATGTTCAGACTTAAAGGACAAAGGGATGTAGAATCAATATGAAGTAATAATTACTCCAAAGTAACTTTTCTCTCAAAGTTTAATTCTTCTCCTTTTCCATAGCTCGGAATTGGCCCATTTATAGCCTTCAAAATGGAACTAAAGGGCCGAGTCAGAATGTTTCTAGTATATGGAAGACCAAGGATCAAAGATCTCCTATCGTGACATGGAAACCCGACATTTAATTTTCATTTTCTGACACAAATCTCGATGTACGCGGGCTGTAGTGGAGAAGCCCGCATATACGCCTGTTGTATAGTGTGCAAGATGTGTACAAGTGGAAAAATATTAATTTTTGTCTCTGGATTTTATCAACAGGGAAGATAAGTCTACATAGGGAAATGGAATAAGGCCCTCTTTGCAATGTTGTATAGGGTGAGGCAAATCTTGCTCTAATAGATGCCCCCTAATGTGTGAGGTCAGAGGAGTAGCTGCGATGGTCGAAATACATTATAAATAACCCAGAAGTGGAGTGGTAGTGGACCAACTAGATGAACTCGTTGCTCATTACATTGTGCACTAACTTTGCATACATGGCTGCCAATAAAATTACGCTACAAATCCATGTGGAAAATATACCAAACAAGTGTCTGTGGCCATGAGTAGGCAAATACAAAAGGCAGTTACATGCCAATGGTTGTCATAGTCATGAACAAGGACTAGTAGAACCAGTCTCAAAACCAATATGAATATGTATGAATATTATGGAGTACAATCTTATATCCCATGATCACTGAAGTCATATAGGTACTGGCCCAATGAAAAGGAAGCAACAACAAAGGAAAGCTGTAACCACATAGTGATGCCTTCAAGTCTTCTACAAAATCCACCAAGGGTGCAAGTCTACATCATGTGAATAAAGGAGTTGAGGTTGAACACAATGAGACATTGTTTGATTACTGGTCATTGAGGTATACTGATAACAAATGCGAGACAACCTACCGATAATGAAAGTAGGTATCAAGGCACCGGGTACATTCTTACAAGTGTGAATAGAGGAGTCAGTGTCGAACACCTGAAGAATCCATCGATCAGGAGACATTGATGTATTCCCAATTGTCGATGGTGAGAGAGCCTGCCATTGATGACTGCAAGCCTCAAGGTACTCATAATACTCTAGGTCCCGTATCTAGAATAAATGAGTTGAAGTAGATGGAAAGAGACCCGCTGAAAGGAGAGCATTAAGGCATATCTCATCAGTCAACACGAGGTTCAAAGCAGGAGCTTTTTGATTTGGTGGGAATTGGACAAAGAACATGTTCACGAACCAACGACCCTGTGCACATTTCGCATGTGCCAAGTGCAAGCGGTACACGAAAAAGACCCTTTGAATATAAGTCAATGATGAAAACTGCTGACAAAGGCGAGGAGACCACCAATAAGGCTAATGGCATCCAAGACATTGCATGAGTCCCAATGTGTGAATAAATGTCTTGCCGTCGAACACAAGGGAAACCACCTAGTCAACGACCAATGATTAAATGTCAACTGTTGGGTTCAAGATTACCTACCAATGATGAAAGTAGGGCTAGGGTGCATCATAGGACTACAATATCATGTGATTATGAGACAAACTGAGGGTATGGTTGACATGCAAAGTCAAAAGTTTTGAGGAGTGGATGACACAGGTTGATAGACATCCTTTGAACCAGAGCATGAGACATATGGAGGACTCCGACAACATAGACCAATGATGAAACCATGAGATGTAGGAGGCATCAATGAAATTCTCTATAGGGACTGGAAGAGTAACCAGTCTGTAGAGAAGACTATGTAATGAGTTAAGCTTCCTAAGGCCATGCTAATCCCAAAATTATGATGATGAATGGACTCAATAACTTTGTGCTCTATTCAAAGGCGACACGATTGTTTCCAACATATGATAATACTCCCTTCCCGCCCGTCTTTTTTTTTTGTTTTTTCATAACAAATTAATGCTATGATACATAGGAGGGAACGAGTGTCGCAAGTAAGCAAAACTAGTTCCAACAGTGGAACGTACCTATGCTCAATGTAGGGAAATGCATGTGGGTGATGGACAATCAGGGGTATGTTCCCTCCTAGGTATAGGGTGTCAAATTGCGAAGGATATAAACAAGGCTCTGCTTGGTTGAGGATGCAAAACTCCCGAGGAAAAAGGTTTATAATGCAAAGTGAGAACCAACTATAGGCTCAATACTGTAAGCAAGGGCATGAGATGCAATCACAACTTAATGCCAAAAAATGTCCTTTTTTATGTCTTTTAGTCTACTTGGTGTGAAAAAGGGATAAACGTGTGCCAAATAGACATCTTTTCAAAACAATTTATGAGTGTGAAAGAGACAAGTTCACTCGACAATCATTTCACTTTTTGATAATGAGTCGGAAAAGAGCTTAACTAAGACTCACGACCTTTCAAGTCCAATTTAACGAGTGTGAAAGGGACAAATCGCTCGACAATCTTTTCACTTTTTAAAGACGAGTTGGAAAAGGGATTAAATTAAACTCGTTTGGGAGTCCTTAGGGTATAAGGCCGCATGTTTTATGGATGAGAAATGAGGCTCATCATAAAGTCAAGTACGAGCTATGAGGGACTCCCGGTCCTATGGAAAAACTCTGCATGGGCACCAAATGCGGTAGGGGATCTAGCTAGGGCACCCATGTTTGGTAAGTCTCTACCACTTGATAACGACACGATTTATAGCATATGAAAGGTTCTGTGTTGTAACAAATGGGTTCGTACCTAAGGCATAAAAAGTGACAGTTATAGGATAATGTGGAGTGGATACCTATCCTATATGCTGGGCAATGAAAATATTTGCCCGTGGTGACGAATGACCAACATAACACTGGAATTTGCAAGAATCTCAAGTTAAAACTGCAAAAACCAACTCGATCCACCTTTGTATTAGTCCATTAGGTGAAAAAATGGCTTAAAACTATAGAAAGTGGGTAAAAATAATTTATAAATAGTAACAAAATAAAAAATTACTATACCATTCTGATTTTTTACCCAACTAGTGCAAATTGGACCAAAATACCTCCGAGATTCAAACGACGATTGTGGGAGCATCAGGCAACGAAATCACAAACCGTCTAGATCAGGTAATTCTTGTTCTCTTCCTCTTCATTTCAGTGGATTAAATTTTTGAATTAGGTTCTAAATTTTTAGTTATTGAGGGCGCAAAATGTGATTTTCGGTGTACATGGGCTGACTTCACTCAGGTCGTGTATACAACGAGGTATATGCCCTTGTGTAAACTATAGGGAGTGTATATCAAGCCCTACACGTGAATTTTATTGAAGTAAGCCGCGTACAGGCATGCAAACAAAAAATTAAAGGGTTCTAACTTAATTTTTTATTTGTCCTTGGCAGGATGGTTCTTGAATGGAGAGAAAGAGAGCACGAGGAGGTCGATGCTGCTGTAGATCGAGATCTGGGGGCTCAAATGGATTTAAAGCGGTGTGGCTTATATAAATTTTGGGCGCTCAAAGGAATGAGAGCCCAAGTGAGGTTGCTCGAGATGCTTGTGGGTTAATGACACCCTGAGAGTGAGAGCTTAAATATCGATGGGAAACCATTGAGAATTGAAGTAGAGGACATTTAATTTTTGATTGGTCTATCACGTCGGGGAGAGGTTGTAAACCTCAAATTATGGGGAGCAGGGAGAAGAATGAAAATAGAGGAGTACATCGACACCCATTGTGTAACAGGGACTCCTAAAGTGGGGAGACAACTCCCTATCCGGGCAATAAACAATCTCAGCCTGAATATTATTGTCCTAGTATTGACCAGGATCACAGGTTCGGCCTCATTGCATCAAGCATCGAGGCTGCTCATGTTCTATGCAGTGCAGTGTATGAGGCCCACAATATATGACTGGTGTACCTCACTACTGGAAAACATGAATAGCCAGTTGATAGAGTACAAATAGGGAGTAAGAGAAATTTTGGGTTTGCCTCTATCCTATGCAGTTTCATTTTCGAGCGGGTTCCAGGTTTGGGACCTAGAGTCAAGATTCTTCCTAGAGGGCCTTGCAATCTAGCCATGGCATGATGGATCGAGGTAATGAGGAGACAGGGGGGAGGTAGGGTGTCGACACCCTACAATGAGGATTTCTTCTACTAGTGGCAACGATAGGTCATTGCCCTAGATGACTATACCTATGTAGGGATAGACTTCTGAGGAGATCCAAACATGCCACTTCCACCAGGGACCGCCTACGGTGACATAGGTAAGTCAAATATTTTTTACATATTTCATTTTTTTGTATTTTTGTATATTAGAACAAAAATATTTTTGGGACGGTGCTTAATTAGACACTTGTGTAATGCAGACGTGGGTCCGCAACGACCTGAAATCTTCCCTCGACATTGACGGAGGAACCAGGGAGATGAGGTGGTAGAAGGAGAAGTGGAGAGAGTCCTACAAAACATGCAGGGAAACCTGTCACATTTGACTCACAAAATTCCCATGGTTCAGGTAGAGGATCTGCCTAAATCATGCGGTGACAGGTGGTTGGTGTACCTAGGGCATGGGTATGAACTCCTAGGAATGTGATAATAGGTAATAAAATCAAAGTATCATTCTAAAATACGTACCCATAGGAATCGTCGGAGTAAAGTAGGATCACACACGTGGTAACGACCATTCAATTGATGTACTACTAACTGGGAGTCCAGGAAAACCTCTAAAGAACAAATACCATGTGAGATAGCATCGTGAAGAAGTTCTATGATGATGCTATATTCGACCAAATTGTTTGTGGATGGCCCTAGGCATACGCCACTTGAAGACACCAGTAGACCCTCGAGTAAGTAAACCACCCAAGCGGCAGAAGCCAAATTCTGTGTATGACGACTGGCTCCATCTGTGAATCCTAAGTATACCGAAGACTCCGTTGACATCTGTCAACCAAATGAAAACTTGATAAACAAGCCAGAGATGAACAAGAAAGGAAAAATATATATACACTAAATTACATTAGTATACAGAGAGTCCCTCCCAAGCCTGGGGCTCAAGCGTAGTATATTTTCAAGTAGAGCCCACTTTTGGGCTCAGCCAACCTATTCCCTTCGTAATATTCTAACTCATAGGCTCCTTTTTCTAGAACATGTTGCACGATGTAAGGACCGTGCCACATGGGCTTAAACTTGCCTACCCCCAGTGGTTCTTTGGCTTGATCATACAAGAGGACCAAGTCACCCTCGACGTACAACCAAGGACAGAAAAACTTATCATACTGAACCTTGACACATTTTATGTTCGCCTCGATCATCGTAGAGTTGTCTCGATGTTGCTCATCAAGTCTCTCTAGGTGTACAAGGCGTTGCTCGAGATCGAAAGTGTCAGGTAGGACTGCAACTGCCAACTTAAGAGAAGGGATTTTGTATTCAATAGGTAAAATCGACTCCATACCATGTACTAACTGGAAAGGGGAAAATCCGGTGGCAGTCTTTATTGAGGTTCGGTATGTCCAGAGTGTGGTATATAGCATGATATGCTAGTCAGATTTACTCTGACTGGCGATTTTTTGCAAAATGGTCTTGAGAAACTTGTTGACGGCCCCTACTTGTCCATTTTCCTGGGGGTGATAAGGAGAAGAATTGCCATGTCTAAACCCCAACTTAGATGCTAGTTCTTCCATCATTTTGTTCTGAAAGTGATTGCCATGGTCAATGAAAATCTCACTTGGGATACCGAATCAGGCGATAATCTGATTGAATTCAAAGAAGGCGACAGTCTTCCCATCAGACTTCATTGTAGGCATGGCCTCAACCCACTTAGTAAAGTAGTTGACGACCATGATAATGTGTTGATGCCCCCTAGCCGAAGTTGGGTTGCGATACACAAATTCCTCCCCCCACTTTGTGAAGGGACCGAGGGTAATGAATGGGTGAAGAGGGGTTGGATGCAATCACATTTTCCGAGTGAACACTTAGCAGGGGTGACACTTCTTAACCACTTCAATACAATCTTTAAAGATAGTAGGCCAAAAATAACCAGCTCGCAAAATGTTTTGGGATTTTTCAAGATCGGATAGATGACCACCATAAGCCCCACTGTGGCAATCGTTCAGAATAGACTCAGCTTCTTCGTGAGTTAAAAAACGACGCAATATATCATCTATTCCTCGACGATACAAAGTGTCACTGACGATAGTATATTTCTTAGCTTGGTATCTTACACATCGTCTGTCATCTCATGAGAGATGCTAAGGGAACTTCAAGGTTTGAAGATAGAGAACAATATATCCATACTAGGGGTCAGACGACAAGACAAGAAAAATGCGTTTGTCCGCAAATGAATCAACATGGATAACATCTTCATCTAATCATGGAAAATTAGATATTAACTCCACAAATACTAGGGATTTCTTGGATTTCGCGGAAGCGAAATCAAGATCAAACTCTTATCAAATGACAATCCATTTATTATATTTCCCCCCTATGATACATCTGGTAAGGACGTATTGAAATGGATTGACATCAACAACCATTGTAGTCTTGCAAAGTAATATATAATGACACAAACGCTAGACTGCGTGGATGACAACCAAAGTTAGCTTTTCTATGTGACAATAATTAAGTTCAAGACCAACTAAAGTTCGACTAATATAGTAGATGATGTGCTCGTGGATCTCATCATCCTCCTGAACCAGAACCATACCAATTGTAGCCTCAGACGTGGTGTTATAAAGAAAGTAATATCTGCTATATTTAGGAGGCTTTAGCAGAGGTGTCGATACCAAGAATTTCTTCAAAGCATCAAAGGACTCCTGGGCTCACTCATCCTAGATAAAAGGGGTGTCCTTCTTCAAGAGACGCATGAAACCCTTAGTGATATTGGCATAATTCACTCTAAACCGAAGAAGGAAGTTAGCTTTCCCCTATAAACCCTGAAGTTGTCTAATCATGTGCGGGGGAGGTAATCAAAGTATTGCCTCAACCTTCATTGGATCTACCATGATCCCTGTCTTAGAAACTAGAAAACCCAAAAGATGATCGGAATTAATGCAAAAGATGAACTTGTGAGGGTTCAACCAGATTCTATAATAACAACATCTTTTGAAAACAAGATGAAAGTGAGTAACGTGATCCACTCTCTTGTGAGAGTGAGCAACAAGATCATCAAGGTAAGCTTCGACTATATGTTTAATATCGTGAAAAGTGAAATTCATGGCATGTTGAAAGGTTTCTCTGTCGTTTTTAAGGCCGAAAGGCATTTTTTGGTACATGAAAGTACCCCAAGGACAAATAAATGTCATCTTGTGTTGATCCTCAGGTTTTATTTGGATTTGGTTATACCCTGAAAATCCATCCATAAAAAAAAATACTTCTCTTCCTGCACACTCGTCGATAATATGATCGATGAAAGGTGTTGGGAAGTTGTCTTTAGGACAAGCCTTGTTTAGGTCACAAATGTCCATACATACACAAATGGTTCCTTGCATCTTATCCATAGGAACGGGTTTGGATACCCATTCGGTCAAGGGAACTGGGTAGATGAAGCCAACATTTAGTAACTTCTCTACCTCTGCCTTAATAACAAGGGCCTTTCTAGGGTTGACAACTCTAAGATGTTGTTGAACAAGATTATCATCTAAATAAGTTCTAATCTCATGTTTGACAATACGAGGGTCGATTCTTGGCATCTCTTCATATGACCAAGCAAATACATCTCGATATTCCTTGAAGAGTTCGGTGTAGATCAGGATTTATTCTGGCGAACAATCCGCACCAATATTTACATTTTCAAACTTGACAGGGGTACGAGAGATGTCGATCGTGACGGTAGGATAAATAATCGCCATTTTTCCTTTGGCATAAGTGTCGTGCGTATAAGGTGGAACTATGGCGTGAATGACTATCTCACTCAAAGTAGTTCGAGAGTCATTTTGTTCGATTCTTTCAAGCTTTGGGAGAAAATAAGAGCGGCGATGCATATAATCCCAAGGTTTGTTAGAACCATTCATGGCTTCGATGATGACTTCATCCAAAATAAAAGTCCCATCGAGGAAATAATGTGAACAAGACAACGAAGTGGCCCACACGGGCCTCAGAATGTGATCCTCCTCATCTGTCGGTGAGGGAACGGGATTGGTATCGACATAAGAGTCAATAACAACTTGATACACAATCTATGTTGTCGATAGTGGCATGGAAATTCTAGCATGCAACTGACCTTCACAAGACGAAGTCAGGGAAGGTAGGGTCGAGGGATCACTAAAATAAGAAGTGCGGAAAGGAATGGACCTCCCTGTCGGGACGTGCCTACTGGACATGGCATAAACATGATGGCTCAGTGCCGAGAAGTTGAAAGTACCCATAAGGGAAGAACACATTATGACACCGATATTATCAGATGCTGACTGAGAATTTTCAATCACAGGGATCGACGATCCAATAGATGCATTAGGACTAGAGCACACAAAGGATAATTGATCAATCGTCATGATCTTCCCTTCATGAGGAAAGAAAATAGTACATAAGACGAATGATACTACGACGATCATGGAATAAGTCCAATTACATCCTAGCAACAAGTTATAATCAAGAGGCACATAAACTACCTTTACTTCCACCTCTACCGTCTTCCCACCTAACTGGACTGGAAAGGCAACTGGAATACCGTGAGGGCGAAAAGAATGACTGTCAAAAGCAGTCAACATGTTCAATGACTTAGAAAGAGTTGGAGAAACGAGAGCTTTCCAACAGACCAGGGACATCACACATGTATCAATGCCATCATCAACAACCGCATGTTTGATGGTATACTTTGAGTACTCCACGTGGATTTGGAAAGCCACATGGTAAGGCAAGAGAGGCTTCACATCTGTGACATCAAACTTGATAATTTTTGAGCCACTGGGTTCTAGAGCTCCTAAAGCAGAGAGTAAGGCATTCCTCTGTGAGGGACACATCTGAAGTACCTCTAAATGTGACATCGCACAAGGGGTTTGACCCAGGTCCTCAACAATAGAGTTGTTCTAGGCGGCTATAGCATTTGGATCATGGGTAGAGCACTTGATTACTCCTTTCGAAATACAAGGTGGTGGCTCTGGCTTCTCAATCTGTAAATTCATCTCCGAAGGAGGAGGAGGAGATTCTAGACTAGGAATAGCTTGTGAAGAGATATAGTCTCGAGATCGAGTGGCTACATGAACTTTCACATCGACCATATTGATACATAAACTGTCACCATCTTGAGACGGTGGGTTTTGAATCCCACCAGTCGCATTTCCGGCATTTGAGGAGCTCAAGGCTAGGTGTTGATTATTTGGGAATGGATTCTTCAGCACGACGGGCGATTGAGATAATAGCCTCGCAACTTCTACAAGTTTGGGGCATAAATGGGTAAGGTGATCATCTGTGCAAATCTTAGGGCATGAGTGGTGTATTGTGAAATTTGGATAACCCCCCAAGATAAGATTAGGCATGTTCGATATGCGAGAGAAATTTCAGTCAAACCATAATTCCTTCTCACTGTGTGTTTGATGCAAGAGAAAAACCACCCCAAGTCAAAATTGAAATTTCAAGACCTTCCAGAAGACAGTGTGGCCATGATGATGAGATTTCCTTGGATTCGATCAAGTTTGTTAACTGTTTGTTAGTGATATTCCAATTTCTATGGATCATGAGTGATCTTAGGGATTTGATCAGTTCCTTTTAGTGATTCTATCCATATTGTATTATGTCATTTAAATTGTAAGACCTGTGCTTAGAAAGGGGGGTCTACACAATGTAGAATCGAGGCTAGGCCGAGAGAGGTCGTATGTTTAATGAAATTGAGCTCGATATTAATAGAGACTATTTATTTTATGTATCCTTGTTTGTATATTGTGTTATCTTATTAATTATGGTTTAATATTATGTGGTTGAATCCATGTTTGAATGCATGTGTGGGAGTGGAATGTGCATATATGTATCACAGGTCCAAGACGAGCATGGGTATGACAACAAGGCACAAGTTGTTGGTTCTTCACAAAGAGAGTCGAGGGGCTTTAGCAAACATTTGGGCAGCCACATATTTCATCGACCTATTCAGGGAACAGTCGATCATTGATCATCGTGGATTAATGATCAAACATCGTTATTGATGAACCCTTTGCGTGCAGACCGGACATGGAGAGAACAATGACGACAAGTGAATTTTGCGCAGTGCGTAATAGTTGGTCTTAGCCAATGATTGTGCGATGCAAACGAATTACGCGTAGTGTTGAAACCATTGGTCCTAGCCATAGGTTGGGCGACGGAAAATGATTTTCACCCAGTGGAGTGTCGGATTGCCAAAGGTTCTATAATGGAAAATGAGTGTGGAATTAGGAATGTCAAGGTGTTGGAAGATGCAAGAGACATAAGCTGCGAACTGTAAAAGGTATCGAGGAACGATTTTAATGAAGTTCCTATCAACTTCCTTTGGACGATTGGGATACAAGGACTCCATTTTATTCTAAGTGTATTGGTGGAGATGTCAAGTTTTATTGTTGCCTGGACTTAGTTGTGGTCTATTTCGTGGGCCCATAACCCATAGGTCTGAGGATCGAACCTTTAGAAAATTCGATTTGAAGGACCCACAGATTTGGTCTTCATCAGTTTTGGCACACATATATCAAGTACATCCACTTCCATATTTAGGGAACGAGAGAACAAAGTCACCAATATATAGTGAGGGTAGCTCATTGAAGTATGCAGGTCTAATGTATAGTTCCATCCAAAATCCATCCCCCTGATCTAACCATCGAAATTATTACCATAAAAGACCAATCTAGGAAGTAGGTTCAATGTAAATTTCCATCCAAAAGTCAACCCTCCTAATTTACCCATCAAAATTTCTGCCATGAAATATGAGTTTGAGAGACATTTTTTCAAGTGCTCCCTTTCTTCAAGTTCAATTTAGCACATAGTCTCTTGAAGCAACAAAATATTAGGCTTGATTTTATAAACTAACCTTATGAGGGATCGTTGCTTCGAGGCCATCCTAATACCTCTTGTATTGTGTGAGATAATGATCATTGACTCACTCTTTTGGGGTTTGTGATGCTAAGGGCCTCAAGGATAGTGAGTTGACAACCTAGGACTACTTCATGATCTACATCTTGTTTAGCATGGGATAGGTGTGTTCTGTTTCCCTCCATTGGGGTGCTTCAAAATCTAGATGTTCTAACTATTTTGTAACCTCTCGGGACTGAGATCTTATTAAATACATCTTAGTAGTGGATGGTGTTGTGAGGGAGACACTTATGCTCATTATCCTAGGGGGTGTAGCTTGAGCCTCCACATTGATGATATCTACCACTATGATTTTTCTAGGGTGCAAGATGTTATCTTTCGAGGTTACTCTAAAAGTATTTACACTGTGTTTGGGAGTGCTTCATGAGATTCATGATACATGGTGCATGATTCGTCCCTAGATGGCTTTGCACATTTGAGGTGGATTCATAAATGGTTGTTTGACTTTAGTTGGATGCTTGCATTGTAAGTTTTAAACCTATGAAGTAAAGCAATGCATATAGATTCTTAAGCAATACAAAAATTAATCAATGGCTCATACACATAGTACACAAAGAATTTATACTGGAAACCCTCAACCGGGAAAACCTTTCTTATTTTCATTATATCGAATTTCACCATTTGCCATACAATATATACAATGTTTTTAGGTATTCCGTAGATACCAAAACCCTAATCCCTTAATCCGGGATTAATTTACAAATCCGCTAAAAATAGCAAAATCGTTAGACGCAGTTGTTGTATCTGACGCACCCACCCACACACACATGCAAAGAAT
>JASDQU010252857.1:7608-20573 GCA_032191745.1 Picea mariana
TACAAGCAAGGTTCATTTTACAAAAGCTAATTTTGCAATCCACTATTAAAGCACGATAAGCTATAAGTTGTGGGAGCAATGCAATGTGAGAGATATGTTCATATACTTTATTAATGTTATCTCATGTAACCGTTTTCCGATTCAATATGTAAACAATATAATATGCTATACAAAAATTAAAAATAGTTATAATAAATTTAATGTAATGTAAATAATAATCATTTACAAATATTTATTTATATAAAGATAATATTATAAAATGAAAATCATATTAATTATTAAAAATAGTTATAATAAATTTAATGTAATGTAAATAATAATTATTTACAAATATTTATTTATATAAAGATAATATTATAAAATGAGAATCATATTAATTATTAGAATAGGGAGAAATATGAAACAATTATGTTTGATATTATTTTTATTTTATATCATTTTTAAATGTTTTTTATAAAAAGAAAAGGTAGATTTATTTTATTTAAACATGGATTTTTTAATCATCTAGAAATTTCTTATTTTATTTTTTTAATCCCTTTCAATATTTAATAGGAAAAAATTTCAACCTTGAATATTTAGTTTTAAAAGAAACTTGATCTCTTAATTTTAAAACAAGGTATTCATTTTTATTAGTCCCAACGGAAGGTGCATAGGGACTATAGCCTTTGATAATTCGTTGACTTCATATTAATATGTTCTTTGACTATAAATTTTCACATCATCTGTATTGTTTGTACTATAGAAGTAAAAACATTATTTTATATATATATAAAAAAACTTATACGTCATCGTCTCACTGGAGAATATATTTGAGGTCTTATTGCCAGTTTCATTATTCCCAATGTTGTAAATGTGTAGATATTCAAAGTTTTGAGATTAGATGCTCCTTTTTAATTTTTATTACATTTTTTACTGAAATGTTTACAAACCGAAAGTTCTAAGCATAGACATTGTTTTTTAATGTTTTTTTATTATTGGTCCCCATCGAATGCGTAGAGGGACTATAGTGATTGCATATTAATATGTCATTTTACTATTATTATTATTATTATTATTATTATTAGTCCTTTGTATTTGTATTGAAATGTTTGCATACCGAAGGTTTAGATCATTGACACTTTTTTTGAGGTGCTTGAATAAGCCTGATAGCTTAAATGTTTACATAGCAGGAGGTCCTGAAACAGGCGTGACAACTTAACTGTTTGCATACCATCAGGCTGTTAGACATCCTGACAACCTCAAATGTTTACCTAAGTACGCTTCTCAGAGTACATTTTTCCTCGAAATTTTTTGTACAATGTTGCAGTGAATTTGGACAATATTGTTGAATAGGCATTGTATGTTTCATACTTCTTCTAGGCCTGGAATGCAATTTCATCATCATTGAAGCTACATACATTGTTTACTAGTTCGGTGGGTGCTTCTTCTTCACTGCTTCGTCGGTTGTTTCTTGTTGTTGTTTGATTCAACTTTGCAAGGTTGGGGACCTGCGCTTGTGGTTGGACCTGTTGGTGCTTGTTGCTTGTTTTTGTTTACTTAAATGTTGTAGGGTTGGGGTCCTACATTCGCAGTTGGATCTATTTTTTTTTGCTTTGCGGGGTCTAGGTGTTGCACCCACAATTTGACCTGTGCTTCTGTCATTCATCGTTTAGTAGTAAGTTTTGATGCCATAATTTCATTTTCTATTCCTTCTTTTTTGTTCAGTGTTTGGAGTTTTCAAGTAAGAATGTTTGCTTATTTCTACTGGCATGTGTGTCATATGTTTCTAGTTCCTTCGGTGCTTTGACTATAGTTTGGTAATCGTTGGAGATACATATTTTATTTACTGGTTCAGTGGTTGTTGCTTGTTCGCTAGTTCGTTGGATCGTCAGTTGTTGCTTGTTGTTGTTTGGCTCAAGTTTACGAGTTTGGGGACCTAGGGCTGCACTTGGGCTTGTTCGTCCTTTGTGGCAGGTTTGGTGCTTGTTGTTTTCTTTTTTTACTTCGGCTTTGCAGGGTTGGTGTTCTGCACCGACAGTTGGAGTTGTTGTTTTTTTCTTCTTGGCGCTTTACGGTGTTCAGGTCTTGCACCCGCGAGTGGACCTGCGGTTGTGTTGTTTTCCATGTCTGGCGAAGTGGAGATCTGGCGCCTGTTCTACTGTAAGATTTTGGTGATACTTCAGTGTTGACATGATACAAAATAGTGGCATAAGAAATAATTGGACAACTACATGTGCAATTACAATATCTGTTGTCTTTTTGTTAAAATAAAACATGTTCAAAATGCACTTATTAACCATATATGGTGAAATGTGTCCATATCAAAATACAAATTATTTATCCCCTACACAAACTGGTGTGACCACGATACAATTTCTCTTGTACTTGAGATATGATATGTACACCAAGGATACTGCAAAATTATATTTCCATGTATGGAAGCATATCTGAATGCTTTGCCACAAAAAACCAAAATCATTTAGCTATGGCCATGCAATTTCTTAATATTTTGTGGCTTGTAATATATTTTGGGTAGGGAACATTTTTAAATATTTACAACCATGGATGGAGAAAAGAAAAGGTTCATGTTTCTAACTATATTTTATTCTATTTGTTGATTCTCATTTACTGTATGTAGATATTACTTGTTCTTCGTTGCATGCTAGCTTCCATTCATGTTCATTGTATTTTGTGTGTTCCCACATTCAAACAAACACAATAGCTGGAGAAAACGAAGGAGTCTTAACTGCAGTGGTGTATGAGAAGATAGAAAGGTACATGCTTGTATTGTTATTTCATATTCCATTGTTTTGTATTTCATTTATTATATGTATATGTGTTCACCTAGTTTACTGTATGTAGATATTGTGTACCTTCCTACGTAATAACTTATCCTCATGTCCTTTGTATTTCATGTGCTGCTACATTGAAAAAATTCAAACTCTGCTTATTTTTATTTTACGTGTCTTCCTCCATACTAAATTCCCTCATGTCCATTGTATTTTTCTTGRATTGCTACATTTAAACAAACWGAGTGGTTGAAGAGGAAGATGGATTCTTTGGCRCRAATGTAGCAGAGGAGTTACAAAGGTGCATACATGTACACTTATTTCATATTCCAGTGTTTAGTATTTCATTTATYGTCTGTGTATTTRTTATACTTGTTCTACTTCTTTGTACCTTTTCTTGTTGTGTTTATATACTACGTATCTTTCTTCTTATTCTCATGTGAATTGTATTCTCTTTGCTACTACATTGAAATAAATAGAACTATATTTATTTATTTTACATGTCTTTCTGCATACTAACTTGCCTTCATGTCCAATGTATGTTCGAGATTGTTACCTTGAAAGAAATAGATTGGTTGGATAGGAAGATGAATTCTCATATGCGACAGCAGAGGGGTCTTTGGTACAATCTTCGAAAAGGTATATCAACTATGCTAGTAAATTAAACATACAAAATGGGTGGGGCCATATAATATTGGACTAGAAAATGATGATTTAGCAAAAATGGGCTTTTGTGCCCTCTCCATTTCTAAATTTTCCATTTTCTATTATCGCTTTTTCTTTCTGATTCCTTTGCTTAGTCGTCTTTCTGAAAATGCCTTGGTGCATGGTTTGGCGAACTTACGAGTTCATATTTATGGCCATGCTTCTACCTTATTCCATACTTACACACTTTGTCGATTGTGGGTGCTGAGCTAGCGGGTTCAAGATTGTGCCTCTGGCTTCAGAGCTTCCGCGATATACAGATTTGTCGTCGTACCCCTCCATCATGCCCTATTTATTGTTACACATTTCTCAATCAAAAAATCTGAGGCATACAATTTGACCCTCGGGTCCTCATGTTTCCTGAGTATCCCTTGACACCCTATTTCGTATTGCATCTCCTTCGACCCAACATGTGACATTAAGAACAATTATGGACAATATATAATGTATGTGCTTGTTTAGTCCTTTTGATGTTCATCTACTCATGCTTGCATCAGAAAAAGTTTCACTAGTGACATGGCAATGAGTAGTCAATCATCCCAAACATCAGGAAACCGACAAGGCCAAAGGTAAATATGCATACATTTTGTTCCTCATATGTTTACCAAACAAATATCCTCAACTATTTATTCATCTATGGAATGGTGAATATGTTGATGTCATCTGAAACACATACTTTGCAGTTCACAAGAAGTGTCAACAAGTGCAAGTGAGATGCCGAACATAGTGCAAGTTCCACACATTAAGAGGTATGGTTGCAAAACTTTGGCTCCATAGTTCATCCAAGTTGTGCGTTTACTTGTACATTTATGCCAGGAAAAAAAGAAAACAAAAAAATAATGCACACTACCATTCACATTACTTTTCCTATTCAAAAAATGCCACTAGGTCTAAACTTGTAACACCCAAAATACTATCAATAGAAGGCTTGAACAACCGCCGAACTGGACAAGTGTTCATCGGGGACATAATGGTAATCTATAGCACCTACTTGGACAAGGAAAACAAAACTAGATCCATTATGCGTGCTGACATGACAAACAAGGAGGCCCTTATGATAGTCACACTGACTATTCCTACACAACTTGTCCAGAAACATGCAGAAAAGATATTTCCATGTAATGGAATATCCATTACAAATTTTAATATATTGTCCAATACAGTATATGACCGTGGTGATTATGATCAGATTATATCGCTCAACAAAACAAGTATTGTGGAAAAAATCCCCGCTATTTGTTCAAAATATTGTTTCGTCGTAGACACAACTATCAACCAACTTGCACATGGAAACGACATTTACCTAATCGGAACCATTGGCGTAGTTGTCACACTCACGAGAAAACTTGGCTCACAACACATTCTCCATATAAAAGATGGAGAGTGAGACAACAACAAGGCAATGGTACCTTTCTCCATATCTAGTTTTGTCTTATAATTTCACATGTCCATGTATATCGGTTAAGTTACACAAATATTTCATTGTTCCATGTTGCAATTGCTATTGTTCGACACCTATTCAAATTTGTTTTCGTCAATGGAAAAACAATTTCATAAAGGGCAATTTCCACTTATGCTCTTCAAAAATATAACAAAGAAAAGAGATCTTAAAGAAAGGATCTTTCGCACAACCCAAGCAACATTTGTCACAGAATTGTGAGAAGAAATAGTACAAGATATCAAAAAACTAACTAAATCTACAACTTTTGTGTATATATATCTACAGATCCATCCTCAGTTTTCTCATACAAATTGCCTTCACCAAATTTCTGCATTTTTTTTTTATGCAGTTGTATATTATATTGTTCAATATATTAACTTCTATGCTCGTGTTTCTAGGTTGAAGATGTTTTGGTTGCAACGAATGAGTACTCAACCCCCTTTGAGCCTGTATGTGTGAAATGCAACTCTGTTGCTTTTTCTTCTGCGTTCATAAGTGATGATACAATTGATTTTCTGCGATGCAATAAAAAATGTCCATACATATATAGACATTGCCTCAATGCTTCCATATGAACCATGGGAAACACAACCGTACATTGTACAATTAGACAACCTCTGTTATAAGATGTGCTTCCTAGGTTAGTAGAATTGTCATATGAAGAATACCTACAAAAAAATTCAAATAGTGTCTACATGTTGCGCGACTTTCAGATACATACCAAATTTACCTTAAATGAGGACAATGCAATATTGCGTATCGACTAGAAAAAAAAATAAAAAAAATCATATCAAGCTTTGGCAGGAAACGAAAATATCTCATGTGTGTATGTAATTTTTCTTCAACACCTAGATGAATGTTTGTCGGAATCAAGTTCTTCAGATTTTACATCTATAGATGTAAAATTCTCTTTCCAAATATTTTGTCTCTTCTTGTGCACTTGAAACAACAAGAAAAATCTAACTACAAATGCAATCGATGTTGTTATTTTGATGTTTCTTTTCATCTCCGAGTAAGAATTTTGCATATTTGTTGGGGTGTGCAAATAAAAAAAAATGGTGGCTTGATGTGGCTTTGTTGGAAGAGTCTACACGTTTTTGGGTGCCCAAATTGGACAATTGTTTTCCAACTATATAGACATGGCAGGATTTTTGCATTTTTTTTGGGTACCTGAATAAAAAAAAATTGGTCTCCAACTATACATTTATGGTATGGTATTTTCATTTTCTCGATGCCCTAATTGAAAAAAAAGGACTCATCATGGATTGAAACATGAGCTTGAGATTTTAAGAACTCGCTATAGAGATTGGGGAGTTCGAGCATTGGAATTCATATAGGCAAGTGCGGTTGTTGGTGATGTACACGCGCATAAGATTGTTCAGTCCAAAAATGGGAAGCATGAGCGCAAACCCCATAAAAAGTATCCAACTATAAATAACGCAGGCCCATCCTTTGAATCGTCGAAATAGCTTGCTCCTCTGGGTAGAACCATCAGGAATTTCCAATAATATTGGAAATTTGGCATTGTTAAAACTGGTAGTGATAGACCATGGAACTATCAGAAGAAAATGTACATAATGATATTGCTTAATGATAAAATAGTAATCAACAACTTTCTTGTTCTCCATTTTGAGGTCTGGTTATAGCCATCATACAGTGGAGAAGCTCTGCTAGTTTTGTGTTGTCTTGTGTTTGGCAGACTTTTGTTCATATCCCATGGCCTTAGTTATTTTCTCGTGGGAACATATACCAGATGTAAGAGAAAACCAATGCCACGATGTGTTTTATATATATATCAAATTGTTTGATGCAAATTTTGATGCGTACTTCTCTATAGAATCTTGTGGGATCTTGCTTGACGCCTTCTATGTTCGTGCGTTGCCTTCTACCTCAACTTTCAATACATTTGGTGTTTACTTGGTTCTTGGTTGTATGCTTCGTTCTGGAAAATTAATAATACATTCAGGATCTTCGCAATTTTTCTATGATCTTAAAGACTATAGAGGACATGTTTTTCCCTTTAATATAAGCTTTATGACACAAATGTAGTATGTGACTCATTTTAGCACTTTTCCTTGATCGATGAACTTAGCAAAATTAATCTCCTGGAATAATTTCAAATAAAATAATATATACTATGAAAAGTCTAATGGAACTATCATATCAATGAGAGGACATTAAAATTCAAATTCATTGTTGTTATACTTGCAGTAAAGCTGACAGTACAACAACTTTACTTAAACATCCCAAAATTGACTTTCTTGTATGTTTTTTATGCTTCTCTTCTAGAAACAGATCCTAGAAACTATAAGCATGGCTCATTGTATCTATTCCTTGATTGAAGAACCTGTTCACATGTTTAATGCAATTCATAGTTACTGTTAAGACCATCAATGGGGATTTCTTACACCAATTCCTGCTTCTGAAAATTTCCATCCCCATTCTTTTTTCCCCCTGCTTTCCCTTTCTGGTTACTCATTTTTCAAAAAATGTCTAGGTGCGGGAGTTGGCGGATTCACATCTTCAGATTTCCACTATTACTTTTATATCACCATATCGACCAAGTGCTTCCTCGTTTCATATTGAACAAACTTTTTGGATTGCGGGTTCCCGGATAGGCGGTTTCCCAAATAGGCGGGTTCAACATTGTGTTTCCATTGTTCCGTCGCCTACAAATAACACCCAGACTTCTGTGATCTACAAATTAGAAAACAAATTCCCCTTTATCTCATTTTCTTTCGCTTTCTGTTTATTTGGTATTTTTCCGAAGGTGTCCTTTTTTTGAATGTCTCATGCTTTTATATACAACATCCGAAGTTCCCCAATATAAAAATTGACCCTAGAAATCCATCAATGTCTCTTCTTCTATGTTACACATTTTGCATTAGACAGTTGGGGTAGATACAATTTGACCATCGGGCCCTCACGTCTCCTGAGTAGAGCTCATGGCCATGTTTTCAAGCCTGTCAATATTCCCTATTCCGAGTATGTCTAATGCTTTTATACCATGAGTCTAACCAATCGCTTTTCCATTTCATACTTGGCCACTATTACCATCATTGGTTCCTGGCCAAGCTTGCTCAACATTGCGCTTCCATTGTTCCGCTACGTACAAACAACACCCAAAATTCCATGATATACAAATTGACAGCCGAAATCTATCTTTATGACATACAATTTGACTATCGCCCCCTCACATCTCCTGAGTATATCTTGTGACCCTATTTTTGAAGCCTGCCCAACCACTTTCCATACTTGGCCATTTCTTGGAATCTATTTCGCAGGTTGGCGGGTGGAAAAAATGTACAATGCTTAGTCTCTCTTCACCATCCCTGCCAGCTTTGTACTTCTTTCTAGATATGTAATTATTAAGCTTTAATGTTATTAGTTCATCGTGCAGGAACCGTTATGATTGTGATTAATGTTTGGAAGGTTGGAGAAGAGTTGTCATTAATACAAATTAAACCAATATTTGTGGAGAAGACTGTTATCCTTTCAAAGTATTCATTTCAAACAAGATGTAATCTCTTTCATGCGTTGGTTGGTTGACACCTCTACGAGATCTCTAATTCTTAATCTCTCTTCGTCGTCACCTCCACATTCGCACTTTTTTCTAAATATGCAATTAGTAAGATTTAATGGTAACAACTCATTATGCACAAACCCTAGAGGTTGTCATTGATCAACGAAAGGATCGAGGGGATTTTCCATTGATACGCATCAAAAAAAGATTTGTGGAGGGTTATATTATCATTTGGAGAAAACATAAATTCTTGTTAACTTATGGCAGCAGTTCCACAACAATTCTATCTAGATATAGTAAACACCTTCGGGCATGATGGTGAGAGGTTCCAGTATTCCATGGCATATTCTTACTACTCATATCCCTCCGCCCATGAGAAAAAATGGAGATGGTTCCTTGGTGCATCGAGAGACATATTTCAAGCCAAATAATTCCAAGGCAACCCTGCCTACTCAGACAACCTACCCGCCTGCATTAATGGCTGACGCAGAGGTTGATGTGATGGATTTCAAGCCAAAAGAAGATGATATGATGGATGATGATACGACAATGAATGATGCCAATGCATACATTTTTCCCACTCCTGCACCCAAATTTAAATAAACCATAATGGGCGACACTTCTCGGCTCGATGATGGAGGTCCTCAAATCACCAAAAGAAGGGGTTTCAGAAAGGAAAGTGACGTTGAACGCAATAGTCAATTTGCATCTCGAAAGTAGGAACTCGAGAGATCCAAATTAGTCCATTATGGGAAAAAGTCTTTCAATGTAAGGAAATGATCTATTGATTCTCCTAGAGATATATTTCAAGCCAAAAAATTATTCAATTGTGGGACCACTATCCTATTCTCTGGATATACAATTAACATCTCACGGAATGAGGACTAGAACTCCCACTGGTGCAAGGCATATTCCTACTAGTCATCTCCTTTCACCCAGAATGGACTAATTTGGGCCTTTGTAATTGCTCATGAAACCTGTGTCCCTGAAGTTTTCGACTGTGAGGAGGCGGTTTCTTGGTGTGTCCTAAATTTCAGTTTTGGGCTATTTTGTTTTCCCTGCAATGCTTTTCGTCTTCTTCCTCAAGGGAATCTTGTGAGAACTATAAATTTTACTACATGACTCTTGTTCATATGCTTGAAGCCAAGGATTTATTCCACTACGGAACCACTCTCTTGTTTCTTTGTCACCTCAGGTCTTCCACAAGATATTGAGATTGGGGAACCAAACATTGACCCACTGAGGAGAAGACTGCAAGGATTTCCTAAAAAAAAGCATGGTAATTAGTTTTTTATGCATGTTGAAGAGCATCTCGATGGACCCTGCATGTTACAGATCCTATACCTGTGTTTATGGAAAATATGTTCAATGTTTTATCCCAAAGAACTCGATCCAATTTCTATGGATAGATATACTGTGCTCAGTCTTCTTCTTTTTTTAATGGATTTACTATTAAAAACAATTCCTTGGAGTCTTGGTTGTTGCTTCTTTTCTGAATTTAACACCTCTTCTAAATGGCATGGTTCGATAGTATCGTAGTTCTTCGATATTGTATTTTCTTAAGTAATTTTTTCTAAAATGAAGAATTTAACAATTATATGACAATGCATTGTGTTGATCCATCAGGGTTTTATGGAAACAAAAATGAATTTAAGACAGTTTCAAACCAACGTTCAATTCTATTTGTAATGTAGATAGAACATAACAAGACCAATTCACAATGTTGCAGCAAGATCATCATTCTTGTTTCTAGACATGCAATTATTAATATTTAATGCTAACAACCCATCATGCAAGAAGTTTAATACTTAAGTTAATATGCTAAATTCATGGAAGAATGTATCAAGAACACAATTACTCCCACAAGTTGCAATAAAATCTAATCTTCAACAAAGCATTTGCTGACAATTACTAGAAAATGATGGTTTTGCAACAATGGGACTTATTTGAAACCAATTCCCGCTTACGAAAATTGCCCTCCGTGTTTCTATTTTTCCACTCTTTTATCCCCCATAGTTTCTCTTTTTGGTTACTTAGTCATTTTTTCTGAAAATGTCTTGCTCTGTGGGTTGACAAATTCATGTGTTCACATTTTCATCCATGCTTTTATATGGCGATTCCAACTGAGTGCTTCCCCTTTGTATAAATTACACTTTCCATTGTTCTGTGACCTGCAAACAACACTCCAACTTCTGTGATATGCAGATTTACTTCTGGACTCCCACATCATCCCCTCTTCTGTGTTACACATTTTGCACTGAAATGTTTTGATATATACAATTTGACAGTCGGGGCCTTACATCTCCTCGGGAACCCTTGTCACCCTATTTTGAAGCCCATCTGACCGCTTTCCACACTTGACTATTTCTTGACATCTCTTTCATGGATCATTGAGTTCGCGGGTTTAGGAAATTTCCAATTAGTTGTTGTTTCCTATGCCCGCTACCTTCAAATTTCTTTCCAGGTATATGCAATATGTATACAAATTCTCTATAAACACACATAAAATATCTTGCCAAGAAATGTAATATCTATTGCAGATTTGAATATATTGGACACTCTTTTCCTTCTTCTATACTTAACCAAATTCTCGTTTCTTTTTCCCCTCTACTCTCTCTTTCTCGTTACTTAGTAGATTTTTCGAAAATGTCTCAATGCGCGCACTGGCCGAATCACGGGTTCACATGTGAGCTCATGATTTTATATCACAACTCCAATCGACCACTAGCCATTCGATGCCTAGCCACCTTTTAGATCATGGATTCCTAGGAAGGCAAGATCTACATTGCACATTCATTGTTCTATGACCTAGAAACAACACTCGGACCTCCGCGATATACAAATTTACTACCGCACTCCCACATCATACCCTCTTCTGTGATATAGAATTTTCATATCAAAGTTTTGAGACCTGCAATTTGACCTTCAGCTCCTCACGTCTCCTAGTGAACTATTGCCACCCCATTTTGAATCCCCTGCATCCGCTTTCCATATTTCTCCATTTCTTAGAATCTCTTTCGCGCCTCCAATTCCATACTTACCTGACTTTTTCGCTTACAGATTCTCGGATATGCAGAGTGCACTTCTAGTGTTCCTTGACCTACAAATATCCCCCTGGCTTCTGTGACATACAAATTGACTTTTAGACTCCTACATCAGCCCCTCTTCTGTGTTACACAGTATGCACTCAAAAATTCCAATCAATACAATTTTACCATCGGGGCCTCACATCTCCTCGAGAAACCTTGTTAGCCTATTTTGAAGCCCATCCAAGGCCATTTATTACAATCTCTTTTGTAGATGGTCAAGTTGGCAGGTTCAGACAATTTCCAATTCCTAGTCGTTGTTTTTTGTGCCTGCCACCTTCACACTTCTTTCCAAGTATATGCAATAAGTATACAACTTCTCCAAAAACATGAAGAAAAGATATTTCTAGGAAATGGGATATCTATTATAGATGTGAATATATTAATCCTTCTTTTTCATCTTCTATACTTAACCAAATTCTTGTTTATCTTTTCCATGTACTTTATCTTTCTCGTTACTTAGTCATTTTTTTGAAAATGTCTAGTTGTGTGGGTTGGCGGACTCGCGGGTTCACATTTTCACTCATGATTTTATATCGCGACTCTGACCGACCGCTTCCCCATTCCATACTGAACCACTTCTCTGACCGTGGATTCCCAGGTAGGAGGGCTCTAGATTGCACTTCTATTGTTCTATGACCGACAAACAACACCCTGACTTCTGCGATATACAAATTTACAACTGGACTCTCACATCATATCTTCTTTCATATTACAGTCTACCTATCATCCCCTCTTTTGTGGTACACATTTTTCACTGAAAAATTCCAAGACATAGAATCTGACCGTTGGGTTCTCACATCTCATGTGGAACTATTGTCACCCCATTTTGAAGCCAGTCCATCCACTTTCCATACTTTTCCATTTCTTCAAATTTATTTCATGAATCATCGGGTTGGAGGGTTCAAGAAATATCCAATTCCTAATTGTTGTTTTCTGTGCCCGTGCCCTTTCCACTTCTTTCCAAGTATGCAATAACTGAGGTTTAATGCTAACAATTCACCATGCCTTGAGGAGACTGTCATAATAATTGTTCCCATAGAACTTGCACAGAAACATGCAAAAATTATCCTGTCAGGTAATGGGATATCTATTAAAAATACTTACCGACGTTTTCTCTTGCGGCCTACCGGGAAGGAAGGTCCAAGATTTCCCTTGCATTGTTTCACGACCTGCAAGCAACACCAAGAAATCCAAGATATAGATGAAGAAAAGATCTTTCCGGGTAATGTGATATCTATTACAAATTTCAATATATTAGCAAAAATGAGTCCGGCCAATCGTTTTCCTATTCCATAGCTACCCACTTTTTTGATTGTGGGTTCCCAGATAGGCGGGCTCAAAATTTCCCTTCCATAGTTCCACGACCTGCAAACAACACCCATAATTTCGTAAATATACAAACCGTCCATTGGACTACCCCATCTTTTTTACTTATAATA
>JASDQU010252857.1:20673-34812 GCA_032191745.1 Picea mariana
GGAAAGTCAGGGAATTTGTGTTGAGGAATGTCAACAAAATTGACAAATTCGTAGCCCATTTCAGCAACTTTAACCTATGATATGTTGAAATCCTAAGAGGGTTCGACCCTAATAAAAAAAAATTAGAACATTTACAAACACTTGGCTTCGAAAATTCTTTTTTCAAAAAACACCTGACCGGAAATAGAGACACTGACAACAATGCTCCTGCTTTTGATGTTGGTGACCTAGACACACTGCAAAGCATCACTGAATTATACAAGAAACAGGGAAAATGCCACAGTGAGAAGAGTATTCAATCGACGGATAACACTCCCAAAAGTACAACATCCCGGAGCATCGCTCCAACGACCCACCACAACAATAAAGCAACTCAGAATTCTTCAAACGGAGGAGGAAATAAAAACCCTCCTCACCCCAAAATTGATAGTTCTCAAAATCTTCCAATGGAAAAGAAGAGAAAACAAACTGTGGGACAGACGGAAGAGCTCGAAATTCAGAGTGAGAACATGGAACTTGAACCTGTTATGGATAGTGTATCCCGCTACCTTGATCATCCTGGAGATGCGATCTAGCATAGTCGTCCAATGGACATACTTGATACCAAATTTTTTTACGAAGATGAATTCTTCGTGTTTTAGAGCGTTGTTTTTTACAGCTAGTCCAAAAACATTATTATTGAAAAAAAAAGATGTAAAAAATAAGAAAGGAAAATCTCATCCATAGGTTAACCTTGAGAAAATGTGGCCATCCCAAATCCGTCGACTTCACATAGTGACGGCAGATGCTCTTTATGATTCCATTGGAGGCATTGAGGCAGAGAATGACAGACTGAAGGACCGCATCAAGGAATTGGAGGAAGCTTTGATTCCTATGCCATTTCTTTCCAATCCTTTGGCAATAGCCATGCCTGCCACCCCTACATCCAATTTAAAAGGATCCTTCAGCCTCCTCACATCGTGTCAAGGATATGTGGAGAATAATATCAAGAAAATAATGGACCTGGTTATTGAGTTGTAGGAAACATCACAAACCATGGCTTCCCTTGGAATGAGAGTAGATAATTTTCTTGAACATTTGCAGGAGGAATTAAAAAATGAAGAACGTTTCTATTTAGACATGGTCCTTCCTTTTGGCACCTTTGTCAACAACATGACAAAAATGAGAAAAGGACAACAAGATCTCCCATCCAAAAACTGGATCACTCAATTAAATGCATGCTGGAAAGAAAAAGTGAAGAACCTATATCTCATTGTCCAGTCATGTGAACAAGCCATATCAAAGAAAGAAAAATTATTCACAAAGCTAACCAAAATAGACTTAGCCAGAAGGACCAACAACTTCCAAGATGACAACTTAATCGTCAACTCCTTGCCTTTAAATAAAAAAGCTTTCAATAAAAAGGTTGATATTTTTAAGGCGGTGCCTTTGGAAAAGTTTTACAGCATCCTTGAATATGGTGAAGATGACGTCGACAACTCTCTAGTCAACTATTTGATACAGAATGAACAAATTGATCAGTCTCTATGTAATCTTTCTATCAATCCAAGGAAATTAGAAAAGGAAATTTCCAACATAAAAATATGGAATGAGATCAACATCACCGCCTTGCCAAGCTACATTGAAGAATGGCTTGAGAGGAAATTGAAGTAGGTCGTCGACGAAAGGCAACAGGTAGTTGCCACAATTCCAGTAGCCGTCGATGATAACAATCAAAAGGAATTAGTAAGAAAATAGAAAAAGGGGTCATACGTACCATCACTGTAGGTCTATACTAATCACATCCTTCTTTCTTTCTCAATCCAGTTATTCCACTTTTTTAAATAAAAATGTCTATCCAAAGACTGATACCTTTCAATTTATTGTTTTCAGGTATTACACTATACCGTCACCCAATTTTTCTTTCCACAATCCTATTTCTTGTACATATTTCTCTTATGGTCCACGAGATCCCCAATCCTAGTCTATATGACAAAAACATTTAAATTTCCATGAATATGTAACATACAATATTATTTTTTGATATATTTCAAATAAAACTGTTTTTTATCTCCCTTTATATATATGTCCTCATAAATTTTTATCTTCCACTATGTTGAATGTCAAGAAATTGTGTTTATTTAATTTCAAAACTATTTTTTATCTCCTTTTATATATATGTCCTCATATATTTTTATCTTCCACTATGTTGAATGTCAAGAAATTGTGTTTATTTAATTTCAAAACTATTTTTTATCTCCTTTTATATATATGTCCTCATATATTTTTATCTTCCACTATGTTGAATGTCAAGAAATTGTGTTTATTTAATTTTAATATAACTTTTTTGTGCTAGTAGATATAGAGACAAAATAGACAAATTTTTTTGGCAAAATAGATTATATAGTTTCAAAAAATAAATAGGACTTTAGGGGCCACATGTCATTTACTGCATGGATACCACCTGTGCTTCATGCTGCTTTCCAAATCTCCGTTGCAGTTTCCATCTGCCTCCGCTACTTTTTCCCCATCCTTGTACATTTCTTCCCAATTCAACCCGGAAGGGACTACGCTTCCATGCAACAGTTGTTTATATTATTCATGAAAAAATTCCAGCTTGGAAAAAACTTCCAAACTTGAACACTTAGTTTTATAACAAACTTGAACCCTTAGTTTTAAACAAAAGTATTCATTCTTATTAATATTACTACTGAAACTTTCAATTATCTTGATTAGAATAAAAAGTGAAAATTTTACAATACTAAAATTTTCCCTCCATTATCTAGAACGCTTAGTTTAAACTTTGACTATCAAGTTTATGAATTATTGTTTTATTAAAGTGTTGTGTTGTGATATAAAAGATACACAAAGCATCATTGTGTGTATAAAAATTGTTGATCCAATAATTTTATGATTTTTTTTCTCAGCAAGTTTATAAGTTTTCTATATTTTTCTCATTTGAAATAAATATTTTAATGTGTTGAATTGTATTAAATAGAATTTTTGATAGTATCTATGAGTATTCATGGTATGAATATGCATTATTAGATATTTTTATCCAAAATAATATATTTTAATGATGATGATGATTATGACGATTAACTTCCACTAAGATCAAAATTTATCTATCTGACCTTAAGAAAGGTAAGATGTTACTTAGATTTCTTTATAATGTTATTTTGATGCTTAAAAAACATTAGGAGAAGCATTCCAATATCACTATAGTTTTTATGACTTACAACGTTAGGAAGGTCGATATTATGATAGATGTTTTTAAATTGAGATCTAATTTGGGTATAAACAATCTTGGGATGTTAATTTCACATCTTTTTCATTATCCCTTCACCTTATCTTTTAATCATTTCACCTTATCCCTGCATCCATTTACTATGCATGTTACCACATTTGCCCATACTTATGACGTTAATATGCCTAGCAATCTTAATGTTGTTAATATTCACAATTTCCTTTGTTTTTCATAATTTAGAAAGGATTAAGACTAATCTTGTCGATGAATGTTTTTGATAGTTCAGTTCCTACACCAATAGTTCAATTCATGTACTCGACCTCCATGTTCATGAAGATGAGGGTTTTTTTGGCAATGCCCCCAATATGGTTTGGCATTAACTAGCACACACCCAGGTCACACGTGTGGACCTTCAATGTGTGGTCAAAGATTGTGATCAAAATTGTGCCAGAATCAGTAGCAGTGACCTTTCGATGTGGTTTCTAGGAAAAAAAAGAAGAATGCCCAAATTATGGAACATGGGTTCTTTGCAGAATACCTCTCTTTAGATACAACACATGTGGTTTTGTAAATAATGAAGGATATGGGAGATATGGGTGTTTTTCCAATCTGGGTTTACCCATATTTCTAAGTGTGACCATCTTATCTAGTCTTGTAGGATATGAATGTGTGAAACCATAAAAGGAACCAACTCAAGCCTATTCTTAGATACTTTTGTGGTAAATGGATCAAATGTGATCATATTTCGAGTTGTTCTTCAACCAAGTTCCACCAAAAACACAAAAAAAAAGACAATATCTTGTAAATTTGTCCATGATTGACAGTCTATATTTGGAGGAATTGGTTCTAATTTTCCCCTTGCCTCTCTGTATAAAATGTATGAGAAAGGTAGAGGGGTGGGAGAACTATATTAAATAATTGAAGAGGAATGCAAAATTGTTGATGAACTGCACTGTATATTGTTGAAGATCTTTCCTACAAAAAATTAATCTTGTATTTGTTCTTGGAAGTGAAGTTTTCTGTACAACCTAATATGGTAAATATTTCCCACAGTGTGTTCCAATCTTGGAAAACAGCCAATGATAGCATACATTATGTTTCTTTCATTTACTTTTAGTCAGCTAGATTAATTTTTCTTTCCCTTTAGCATTTCAATCATTGGTGATGTTTTTTATTTGAATTCATTCACAGAAGATTGATTATCCATTGAATATTGAAGGACTGGCCTAATTTATAATTGATCACAAGAAAACTTGGGAAAGACGCTGATTTATGCTAGGATAAGCATTTTAGTAACCCTTATCCAGGGATATAACTATGTGGTGTAGTTTGATTTTGCAACATTTCTTTGAAAAGTGGGAAAGGGATCTAATCCTTCATTTCCTGAGCTTGCACCTCAAATTTTATGAGCCCCCAGGTTGATAATTTAATGTCTGGAATTTATACATATAAATATCCCCATGTTTTTGGCACTATTGTTGGGGAGGTGCTGAAGGGATTGGAGCATTTACAATTTTTATTTCTGCACATAATTTGGTTACACTAGCACTTAATACTTGAAGGAGGAGAAATGATAAGACGCATAGGCACCCTCAGTTTAGAATCTCTGAAGGGTTCTAGCCCATTGCATTCACTTTAGTGAGTTTCTTTGAGCCCTTGTTATGTTGGATCAATGTGTCCTCTTTTGGATTGATTCATGGAAATGGAAAGATCCTCATGCCAACATACAACTTGGTGACATGAGATTCTCAATAGTGTGAGTGGTATGAATACATTATCTTCTTTGGAATTTTTCTTGTGTGGTGTGCAATATTTCATTTTTTTTTAAGTTCTTGTTTTTGGTTGTAAGAACTCTAGAGAATGTAGATGTGTTGAGAAATTTATTAAGAAAAGGAGGACATACCTCCTCAAGGATCTTCTCAAATCCTTTCCCACACTCTAGAGTTGTTACCAAGGACGAGTTTGTAATTTACGAAGTGGTGGAGGAATCAGAGATTCATGAACATATTTCAAAAGAGGAGGATCTATAATTCTATTCTAGTTGTCCGTCTGAGCATATAGAAGAGATCAAAGAGTCATGGACCACATCAAATGAAGACCAGATAATAGAGCCAAAGATTGAAGAATGTCTTGACATGTTTATTACCAAGTCCTATGTGAATTATAGAGTGTAAAGAACATCTTTCTAAATAATTGCATGGCATGATAATCAAAGATATCCTAGGAGATAGAGATTACATTGAAGCTTGGTTCCAAACCATCATCAAGCAACAATACTCATCCATCCTTCAACACTTCTTGGCATTATCTCCATAAGAGAAGTTGGCCTCTCATGTCCGAGAAACCATTAAGGTAAAATTTTCATACTTGGATTATTGAGGTGGATATTAGTGGCCACCCACCTTTTCCAACTAGCTCAAAAGAGTTTTCTGGCAATTTTGGTAATTTACTATTTTTAGCAGTTTTAACTTCCGGAGCCGTTTTGAGGCCCTAAACGATGTTTTTTTGGGAAAATAGTTTTTCAATATGGAAGTTCCTTCGATATTGTATCTAACATGAATATTCTCGACGATACCTTTCCAAGAGGCTATCATACACCTAAAACAGAGATCGTATTCAAAAGTTACGACCTTGGGAAGTTGATGTAGCCACTTACCGAAACAGGGCCAACATGACTTTTGGTGCTTCATCTCCTATGGTTAGGTTTCTAGATGTATGGGGTTTTTGGCATTCCTGATTATTATAAAAAGGCCTTTAGATTCTCATTGTAATCATCTTCTTGTGAATGAGCACAACCGTCACATCTCTTCTCAGAGATAAGTTGCCACCATTCCAACAAGCTTGTTTCCACTGCATTTTACAGTTTCAACCTTTTTTGTTATTGAATAGAAAACCAGTTTTACTGTATCTCTGTTATTTTTTGTTAAGCACTTGTTAGTAACCTGTAGTCATTTTGTTTTGCTCATAAAATCCGGATCAGTGGTATCAGAGTGGCCTGCTCCTTGTCGTCTTAGTGCATGTCCCCAACGAGGTCAGAGTACAAAGAGTTGGGTCTCGAATTTGTTTCTCTTGAGGATAAAAGATCTCTCATGCCCAAGCGAACTCTCGTGGCAAGAGAAAATAAAGATGAAGGGACAGTATATCCTTTCAAACTGTTGATTGAGGAATCCCTCATGCAATAAAGGAATGAGATGATGGATAGTTTCATCCAAATCCTTCAGCGGCTACCAACAAGTGACACATATTCTTCAAGCAGAGGCATGGCCCCCTTAAAGGTACAAATAAACTTCAATATTCCTATATTTGAAGGTCAGATAGATGCAAATGCTATAGAAAAGTGGTTGAGTCTACTAGAAGTGTATTTTTTTGTCCATAACTTTTCGAATAGAGAAAAGATTACTTTTGCTCTCCTCAAAGTCATTCCCCATGTCAAAGATTGGTGGGAAAATTTCTGTGAGAAAAAGGAAAAAGAGAAAACCTCATTATTTATAGTCACGACCACCTAGGAATCCTTCAAGGATGTTATTAAGGAAGAATACTACCCCGTTGGAAGTTATAACAACTTGTATACCAAATGGACCACATTGCGGCAAGAAAGAGACCAAGCAGTGCTAGATTTCACAGATACCTTCCATACCTTGCGCACCAATCTGGGTATCAAAGATTCAGAGCGACATATAGTGCTCAAGTATCGTGGTTCTCTACATAGATACATCTAGAATGAAATGGAATTTCTGGGCATCTCATCCTTGGGCGTGGCCTACCGATATGCCATCAAAATCGAGCAGAAGCTCAAACAAAAGATGCAACAATTTGGGCCTGGGAACCCCTCACAAAAAAATACAGGAAAGGGTGGCCCCAACCCACAAAACAAAGGACAAAGTAAATATGTACAGTATCAGGACAACTAGTCCAAGCTGTAAGAAAATAAGGACACTAGAAAGACAAAGAAAGATATCGGGAAGTGGTGCGACTTCCATAAGATCCCTTGGCATAACACTGCTGATTGTTGCTAAAAGAAGTAGCTGGTGGCTAAAGTGAAAGCCTTTAAATTAGATGTGGATTTTGACTCTGAGCCAGAATTAGAAAGGGGAATATGGATCATTAACGCGAAACCAAGTGCCATCGTTTCTACCACCAAGCTCCAGCCTAGTGAACCAGATGAGCCAGAAGAAGGAGAGTGCTTCTTCCATCCACAAATGTGGGTAAAAGGCACCCCGCTGCACTTCATCGTTGATAGAGGTAGCCAGAAGAACCTCATCTCAGTAGAGGTCATCAAGCGGCTGGCCCTACCGACAATGTTGCACCCACAACCCTACACCATTGTATGGCTCCGCCAAGGAAGCAATCTCCACGTCAGCCAACAGTGTCGACTGTCATACAGCATCAAGCCCTTCAAAGACGAGGTATTGTTTGATGTTTCTCCTCTCGAAGTTTGTGATGTTCTTTTGGGCCAACCTTATTTATGGAAATGTCATGTTGTATATGAGACTAGGCCTCGTAGTGTTATTATTACTTTGAATAGGAAATTGTACAGGATACTTGAGGTAGTCCCACCTAGTGTTATTTCCTTGATCTCTGCTAAGCAATGCAGGAAGGTCATCTCTCAGACGAGGAAGTTTGTCTTCTTCGTGATTCACTCTCAGAATAAGAAAAAGATCACAGCCACATCCAGGGTCTCTGTGACCAACCTCTCCACACAGGAAAAGAAAGTAGATAAGGTCATGGAATAATACTAAGATATCTTCCCCTCACCTACCAAGGTACCTCTGCAGTGCCAGGTCAAGCACCCCATCGATCTGACCCCTAACACACCATTGACCAATGGGCTAGTATATTCTCGCTCTCTGTTAGAGAATGAGGAGATCAAGTGACAGATCTAAGAACTGCTCCACAAGGGGCACATCCACCCTAGCTCATCACCTTGCGGGATCCCAATCATGCTGGTACAGAAGAAAGATGGAACCTGGGGACTCTACATTGATTACTCGGCTCTGAATAAAATCACATTCATAAACTGGTACTTGATTCCCCAAATTGACGACCTCCTTGATCAACTCACAGGGGTCAAATAATTCAATAAGATTGATCTGAAGTCTGGTTACCACCAGGTCCTGATAAAACAAACATATGTATGGAAGATCGCCTTCAAGTCAAAGGAAGGCCTTTTTGAATGGTTGATCATGCCCTTTGGTTTGACAAATGCTCCAGCCACTTTCATGAGGATGATGGACAATATCCTATGACCATTCAAAATTAATTTTGTAGTGGTGTATCTAGATGACATTCTCGTTTACAACAAGACTTGGGATGAACACTTGTAGCATATTCAATAGGTTCTACACACCCTGCAGCAGCACAAGCTATATGCCAACTTGAAAAAATGCTCCTTCGGCATGGATAGGGTCCATTACCTAGGCTACATTGTTGATCAACATGGCGTACATGTGGATCCAACCAAGATCGAATTCATCTGTGACTGGCCAGTCCCAACCACACTCACTGAGCTTTAGAGCTTCTTGGACCTTGCCAATTTCTACCGCAGGTTCGTGTTGAGATTCTCCTATATTGCATGGGACCTCAAGCAAATAACCAGGGGTGGTTTTAAGGAAAACATTACGTGGGGCCGGTCCCAACAACAAGAATTTGATGATTTGAAGCACTGCTTGTGCTCAACCCCAGTACTTTCACTACCATACCTACAACATCCCTTTGAGATCGAGACAGATGCTTCAGACTATGCTGTGGGCATCATTATCACTCAGCACGACCACCCCGTGGCCTATCATAGTGAGACACTATCAGATGTTGTCTGTAAGTAACCTACTTATGATAAAGAAATGTACTCCATTGTGCAAGCCTCCCACCAGTGGAGACATTACATCCTTGGGAAGGAGATAGTCATCCACATTGATCATAAGCCACTGCAGTTCATCCAGACACAAGGAAAATTGCAGAATGACTGCCATCAAAAGTGGTCCACATACTTGTAGAAATTCCACCTCAAAATCAAGTATAAAATAGGAAGCACCAATCACGTTGCTAATTACCTCAGTAGACCACCAGTCACGGAAGTCACAACAGTGTTAGAATCTTGTGGCCATGAGACCTCTAGATGGCCCCAACTCTATGAGACAGACCCAAACTTCGACACCACCTACCAAATTTTGGGGGCAAATGTAGTTGTCGATAATTTCCATATTCAGGATGGTTGTTGTGTCATCTGGGCCATATCCATGTTCCATCAAGTGAGCGAGCGAAGATGATCTGGGAATCCCACTACAGTAGGGTGGAAGGACACTTTAGCGTAGAAAATACAGTGGCGATGCTACAAAAAAATTTCTATTGGTCGAAAATTTGATAGAAGGTTAGCAAGTATATTAGGTCCTGCACTGCCTACGTTATTGTCAAACTGACCACTAAGAAACAGGGCCTGTACACCCCTCTTCCTACTACAGGCCATGTTAATCCATCTCAATGGACTACATGTCGGGCCTCTCATCCACCAAGCGGGGAAATGACTATTTTTTCGTGGTGGTTTATCTCTTTTCTAAGATGGCGATTATGGTTGCTTGCAAGAAGAGCATCACAACAAAGGCCACTGCCAAGCTATTCTTTGAATGAGTCTCAGTACATTTTGGAATCCCACAAACCATTGTCTCAGATCGGGAAAATCAATTTCTCAACACATTCTGGTCGATCCTCTGGTCACTGTTGGACACCAAGATCACCAAATCCACAACCTTCTACCCCTAGATATATGGCCAAACTGAGGTCATAAATCAAATGATTATTCATATCCTTCACATGTATAATTCAAATCACCCTAACACATGGGATGAGAGCCTTCCCTATGTCCAACATAGCTACAATTGAGCCCTGCATAGCTTAACCGGCCACATCACCTTTCAGGTGGGGGTGGGATTCCATCCATTGGATCACATAGATGTTGCACTTCCCCTTGCTGTCACCTCGACCGACACAGCTCCTACTCTAACGAAAGTTGACAAAGCCACTCGGTTCATTGAGTGGATCCATCACATCCGCCAACAGGCTCAGGATATCCTACAGAAGTCCAATGACAATTACAAATAACTCCATGATCAACATCGGGTACCACATAAGTTTCACATGGGCGACAAAGTTTGGTTGCACTTGCAGAAAGAACACCTTACAGGAACCCATTGGACACTTTTACCACTCCATTATGGGTTGTACACCATCACCAAGGTCGCGGGGGATAATTATTTTAAGCTCAACATTCCTCCTTTCCTTGTCCTGCACCCAGTGTTCAATGTGGATCTCCTTTGCCCTTATTTCAACCATTATTGGACACCTCAGAAGTAGAAGAACAACTGACACCAACATAGCTCAACCCTGACTGCATATAATAGGCATCCAATGATAATATTGTGGACACACAGATCAAGAGCACTTGATAACAAAGGATCTAGCTTTATTGAGTCATCAAAGCAGGGTAGCTCTTGCACCAAGGCGAGTGGCTCACCTGGGGCCAAATTCAACAAATATTTCTTCATCTGATGGGGGACCTCAACGCAATGGTTACCATTTCTTCCGAAGGAGGGAGGATTGATCCAGGTGGATATCGGTGGCCACCCACCTTTTCCAACTAGCCCAAAACAATTTTCTGGCAATTTTGGTAATTTACTATTTTTAGCAGTTTTCACTTCCGGAGCCGTTTTGAGGCCCTAAACGATGTTTTTTGGGAAAAAAGGTTTGCATTATTGAATCTCTTTAATATTTCGCCTAAAATGAATCTCCTTGATGATACCTTTCCAACGGGATGTCATACGCCTAAAACGGAGATTGTATGCAAAAGTTACGACCCCGTGAAGTTGATGTACTAACTTATCCAAACGAGGCCCACGTGACTTTTTCCGCTTCATCTCCTAGGGTTAGGTTTTTGAATGTATGGGGTTTTTGGCATTCCTTCTTATTGTAAAAATTTATTTAGAGCCTCATTGTAATCATCTTCTTGCGAATGAGCACAACCGTCACATCTCTTCTCAGAGATAAGCCGCCACCATTCCAGTAAGCTTGTTTCTGATGCATTTTACAGTTTCAAGTTATTTCATTATTGAATAGAAAACCATTTTTACTGTATCTCTATTATTTTGTGTTAAGCACTTGTTAATAATCTGTAATCATTTTTTTATGCTCATAAAATCTGGATCATTGGATGGGTTTTCTTGTAAATCTGCTACTCACATGGTTTCACTAGAAATAATCCCACACTTGAGAAAATGTTTCCTTTCTCAAGTAGGGTAGAATAGTAGATCACTAAATTTCAATAAATGTTGCATACAGTTAGTGGTCTAGCTTAAACTATAGTTCAACAACCTTTTAATGTTTTTACAAATAAGTGGGGAATGTCAATAGTTGATAAGGCAACTTGTTGAAAAGAAGGAAATTTGTGTTCCCATTCCAGATCTTCATTTCTATAGCATAATTTTGTTGAGGTTTGTTGGATATTTGTATGGTGGAAAGGTTCATCTCATATTTTTGTACAAGTAAAAATATGCTGACAATTTATAGATTCCAAACATCCCCAATGATAGTAGTAGACTTTTCTAGTAGAAACACTCTTCTTCTCTGATACCGGAACTACATAATGGATGCCAAAAATTTGCAGATGTATTTATTTTATTTCATCATCTAGACATCCTTCTTCAATTCTTGTATGTAAGTATAATCTCTAGAGAACTGAGATAAATAGTTTTCTAATCCTTCTAATTTATTGGAAATGAAGAAAATCCATCATATAAAGCATTCTAAGCTTGTTACTCTCTACCCGATCCTATTATTCTGCTCCTTTCCATTATAAACCCATTATTACCCATCTCTCATTTTAATTTATCCAACTAATAATTGTGAAGAGTGAAATTAGTTAATCCACATGTCTACTTAAGAACTTCTGTAGGCTATGTTAAGGAGGGTTTGATAATGGAATTGTAAATGATGGGAAGGGTTCAAGTTAATATAGTGTAGCATATTCTGGCCTTGATGTAGCAGACATGTTTATACATTAGATCTTTTTGAGATGTAGCAGACATGTTTATACATTAGATCTTTTAGKCTCAAAGGAAATTGTTTAGTATGCATACATGGAATCAAGTGTCGTGTCCATTCTATATAGATAATGATGGAAATGTTGGAGAAATTGACATACTTTTGAAACATAATATGTTGTAGTTATATTTTTGTTGGTTTGCAATATCAATATATATATTTCAGAACCCCATGTCACTTGCAACCTCATTCCCCTATTTCCGCTATGCAACAAATAAATCTAATAAAATAGATCAATACTTTCACACTGTTATTTTCTATTCTTAAGAGTTTCATTGTATTGTTTGGGGGCATTCCCCTACACATTATCCAACTTATTTGTAGGGAATAATTTTGATGATCTTGTTAAAAATGTTATTTATTATCATATTTTTCGAAGATGGCTCAATTAAATGGATAAAACAATACGGAACTCTTTTGACTTAGAAAACCAAATTGCACACAAAACTTGTTTTCCATTAAGTATTTGCACAATATAAATATATTTACATTCTTGTTGTGATATCCAACTTATGTTTGTTGAGATAATCTCTCAACAAATTCAAACATGCTCCAACTTATTACTAATAAACCCAAACCAATTTCTAACCTAAGCATTATCTTCAACACATCCCCTTAATGCTTAGCCTACAAAACTTACATTCATAAATTACATTTATAAAAGTCACATTGTCTCACTAGTCTTCCTCAACACTTACACTCACTATGAACTTCCCGGTTTTATCTCTTCTCTTCTTCACACTCTCGGGCTTTCCATTTAATTCATTTAAAACATAAATGCCTCTAACCATCATTAACAAACTTGCAAGATCAACAATATTGACAAACTCGGCTTGTCGGAGCTTCCACGATAAAAGTTTTCAAGTAATGAACCACTCTATGGACCTACCACCATATGTCGGATATTTTGTTTTCAGCTATCCATCATTTGCTATGAAGGTGGTTTGGATACTAAATGTGTTAAGAAGTTGATCAAACAACTTGACCTTAATAACACACAAATATCTCATAACAAATAACCTTTAACCAATGCTCTTGAAACTCGAAGCACAACAAGACCTATCAATTTAATAACATGTTGTAGACATAACCAAACTAGTGACCATCTTGTAGCAAGACCATCTATAATGTACACACCACCTTAAGTTATATTACCATATTCTATTGTTGGTTCTGCATCACTTAATTTCAGACAAACAAAATATATTCACATTAATTAATATAACTACTACACACTAATTACTATATCTGCCCCTCTTTGTGTTTGATGGACTCCTTCAATTAGGTAAATAAATTCTTCATTTTCATCGTCCATACAATACTGGAAATATTTTAACTGCGGAGCTAACATGACCAGATTTTGAATGTCCCTAGGTACACTGCTTTGAATGGCCTCCATAACTTTCTGTGTGGAAGGAAAACAATCGTTCAACATTCAAAGGGAAGCCTTTGGACTGTGCATCTTCCAGATATGCGGACACATCCATTCCGCACCTTCATGCCTTCTAAAAATTGTAATTCATCTAGTCGGAAATGGTATAGTTTGATCTTCCACAGTGAGTGAATTCCTTTCACACATGGGCAGCGAACGATCCTCAACTTGTTGTAGTCTCTACCATCGGCGCATTGATAGTGGTAGCTTTTGTTATGGAGGCCCCACCTCGTCTTGCACACAACTCCAAAAACTGAACAACACTTACATGTATTTTCTTTACATTTCTCAGTAATGACTAAATAGGGCATCTTCTATTACACTTCACGGCAAACACCAACACACACAGCACACAACACTCTTTCACGCACTTAAACTAATCTACTCCTAT
>JASDQU010252858.1:0-16185 GCA_032191745.1 Picea mariana
AGTTTTTTACACTGTTGCAGACTCAGACTGGTGACTGGGGGATTGCCTCGACTGGTTTCCCCTCTGTTGGGGCAGTCCAGCAATTCCAGGGGATTATTTTTGTAACTTTGGAACCTTGTTTTAGCCATTGCAGGCACCCTACGTAATACAATTTTCTTACTTACAAAAAAAAAAAGATTATTTACATTTTATACTTTACAGTCAACAAACATGCCATGTTATATTGGGGCAAGTTGATTTCCATTGAAATCTCTTCCCAATTGTCACAATACAAGAAGGAGAATAAATTATTTATGTCCTCTTACTTTGTTTTCATGAGAACACATTGCTGTCAGTATCCGAGATTATCTGTGTGTAAGAAGGTAAACTGTGAATTCGACCTGATAACCTTCTAGTATCAAACATTATGGAGGCACAAAGCCTCCCAACATTTTTATGAATTTTTTAATGACTTTGTCTCAGTTTTTAAAGGTTTGTTGTTTGGAAAGGACACCCTCAAATGTCTGACTAGATGAGTAAGTTCCTAGATAGGAAGGGGACATTGGAACAAATGGAGAATTACAATTTCATAAGGATTTTCGGTTCCAAGGAAAATCCTTCCTTCCTTTCATGCCACATATCTGACAAAATGTTTGTTACTGAAGTAGCAAGGCAGTACAACTATTGGTTGCATTTTTTCCATGAAAAGAGAAAAAAAAACAATTCATACCTCTGCCTTGGAAAGTTTGGGAATTCATGTTTAGAAATATGAACAAGATTGATGAATTTGCAGGCCATTGCCATAACCTGAATCTAATATATGATGAAAGGATAAAAGAGTTTGACCTTAGAGGAATTTTTGTAGAACATCTACTAGCAATTGGATTCAACACTTCTTTTATTAATATTGTTCTGAATGAAGATGAAGATAATGACTTGGGCTCTCTTGCTCCTGACACTAGTGACCTGGAAACAATACTCAACACCAATGAGTCGTACAAATAGAAAGGAAAAGGTCTCGGTGAGAAGAGTGCCCAATCCCCAACTGTCACTCCAAAAAGTACAACATCTCATAGCAGTTCTCCAATGGCCCACCCAATTAAGAAAGAGAACCACATGTCTTTAGGTGGAGGAGGAGATAAGAACCCTCCTTCAGGAAAAATTGAAAGCTTCCATAAACTTCCCTTGAGGAAGAAAAAAAAAATATTGTGCAAGAAGAGGAAGAAACTTGAGTCGAAAGTGACATCCACGACTTCTCCCTTGAAGATATGGAACTCGAGACTGATATCGAAAAAGTGTTCCCCAATGCTAATCAACTAGGGGACATGGCTCACCAAAATCCTTTGATGGAAATAATTGAGAGCGAGACCTTCAATGAAGAAGAGTCTTTTGTATTTCAGAGCGTTGTTTTTGACAGCGAGTTCAAAAATTTAATTATTGAGAAAAGAGATGTAAAGAATAAAAAGAGGAAATCTCATTTAGAGGTTAACCTACGGAACATGCGGCCTTTGCAAATTTCCCAAATTCACCAACCAACCGGAGATTCTCTAGACGATTCTATTGGAGGCCTTGAAGTAGAGAACGCCAAGTTAAAGGAAAGAGTCAAATAATTGGAAGAAGATTTAATGCCTCTTCTAGTACTTGCTAGTCCTTTAACAATAATTGAGCCTACCACACCTGTGGCTAAACTGCAAGTATCTTCAATCCTACTCACATCAGCTAGGGCCTATGTGGAGAAGAACATTAAGAAAAGAATGGAATTAATTACAGAGGCTTGGGATATGTCAAATAACATGGTCTCTTTTGGAACGAGGGAACATGCCTTCCATGAATATTTACATGCAGATTTGAAAAATGAAGAAGGTTTTTACCTTGATGTGGTCGTACCCTTCGGTTTTAAAGTTACCAATATGACAACATTGAGAAGAAGAGAGGAGGATCTCCCTTCTCCAAATCGGATAAAACAACTAAATGCATGATGGAAGGAAAAGGTTAAATACTTGAATATCATTTTCCAAGCATGTGACCAAGCTGTATTGAAGAAGGAAGAATTATTCAAAAGGCTAACTGAGATAGACCCAGCTGAGAGCACCAATGAGGTCCAAGACTCCAAATTGATTCTCAAATATTTGTTCTTAACCAAGAAATCCTTTGACGAACAAGTTGATATCTTTAAAGGGGTATCATTTGAAAAGTTCTATGGCATTCTTGAGTATAATGAAGATGACGTAGATAACTGGCTAGAGGATTATTCAGTAAAAAAATAAAGATATTGAAGAAGCTTTGCGTAATATTTCCATTGATCTAAGGGACTTGGAGGAGGATATTTTCAATATAAAAATTCAGCATGAAATCAACGTGGCACCAATGATAAGCTACATCAAAGAGTGGTTTAAAAAACCTATTGACAAACTGACCGATGAAGGGAAAAATGCAGTTGAAACAGTTCGTGTAACCATTGATGAAAACAATAAAAGGACATCAACAAACAAGTGACAAGAGAGAGATACAATCATAGTAAGTTCATACTGATCACATCCTTCTTTCTTTATCAAGTCCTTCATCGAGTTACCCCATCTCTTTAAATAGAAAGGTTTAACCGAAGACTGATAATTTCCTTTTTCTTCTTACTAGGTATTTTTGTCTTTCGCCGTCCACTTTCTTCCTTCTACAAACTTCATTCTTATATATATTTTCTTTATGGTCTGTGGGAGCCCCAATCCCAGTCTTTATGACAAACACATTTAAATTTCAGAGAATATGTAATAAATTATATATTTTTTAGAAATTTGAAGAGAGTTATTTTGGGAACAATCTCGAGTGTACTTTGTAACCCAATTTTCTGAATATAAAGTATTTGAGGTTGATCTATCATTATCTTTATTTGAGTTGCCCATGTATCACTCTGTCAAAATTCTGTTATGCATGTAGATAATTTTCTTTTATTTTTATGTGATCATAAATCTTTATCCCAACTATGATGGATGTGAGGAAATTTATTTAAAAGAAAATAATTTTTTTTTTCTATTTTTGCATATTTACCTTTTCTTTGATTATCACGATGAACTTCTGTAAAAGTCCCACATTCTGAAGACCTAGAGTCCCACAAAACTCATAACAGAGGAGTACCGCCTCTATAAAAATGCAGGGGGATTTGTATCCTCGTGAGGTTGTCGTTTTGGTCCTAATGGATTCAAGCATCAAATTTTTTGGCGACCATACTAGGGAGATGAATTGAAAATTTGGATCCTGGCCCAACGTTTGTATAAAAATATATGACTTTACCCAGGGTAATCAACCCCATTTGGAAAATGGATTGAATAATCAACGAAGCATTTTACACCAATTGTACAATTTGGTAATAGCAACAACCCAGACTCGAGAAGGGTTATAAGGGTCCTCAAAGATTTTAATGATGGGTGTTCTATATGCACTAAAAACGCACTAAAAACCCTCAATTAAATTGTCAACCTGGGGCAAGTAAACTTAGAGTTGTAGAAAAATATATGACAAGGTAGAAGGGCTAGTAGTAGTATAGTCTAACTAAGGAAGTGACTATCTAAGGGCTAATCTACTCAAGCAAAGACTACTAATGATCAAACTCTACTAAGCAACTCAAACTATGTACCCTAAGTAACCTTTGAACGAAGGATCGATGGATAGTTCTAGGAAAGCAAATGAAAACCCTACTTAAAACAAACTAGTTCAATCATAACAATAAGCAAAAGTAAACTATTCATCTAATAAGCAAATAGAAACAACAAACTACTTGTAATTAACCTACTTAAATTCAATAAACAACTATCCTGTGAAAGCAAGTAAATAAACAAGCAACTACACTATCAAAGCAAGAATAGACAAGTAAGCAACTAACCTATTAAAACAAGTAAACAACTAACTAACCTAGGATAACTTCTACAACAAGTAAACTAATTAAGACTACTCAATAAGTAACTAATTAAGCTAAGAAACAAGTGAGCTCTATTCTTGAGTTAAACTTCACAACTACTTCTAATTTACAAAAGGAAATCTACTAGATTGAAGGCATTATGATAATAAAATCAATTAACAACTAATATTTAACCTATGATAAGCAAACTATCCTTTAATATACCAAAGCAAGAAGACTATTTATCTTACAAAGGCAAGGAAACTATCTTCTAATCTATGAAAGCAAGAAACTATCTTCTAACCTATGAAAGCAAGGAAACTAGCTTCTAATCTATGAAAGCAAGAAAAACTCAAATATAGTGTTGATGGTTATGTCTCCGGTGTCTTATAATATCACGATGGAATTTGACAATGAATGATAATTCAAGAGGGATAAACTCGATGTGAATTAGACAATCCAGTGAGAACTTAGCCATTATGGGAACAACATCAATTATCCTGCATATCCATGTGATTATTGATCATGAATTAATCATCAGCAGTATACCGAGACTATGCTAATAAACTCAATTGCATTCTATACTAATGAAGCAAATTCATACTACACTAAAATCAATAATTAACTACAAATTGAAATTGCAACCTAGATCTAAGAAAGATATGGCATGAAGGAAACTAAACTAGTCCTATCTTAACAATTCAAATTGCAAAAAGAGGAAATACTCATAAACATAATTTAAACATTATTTCAGCATATGACAAGAAAGAAAATATGCAACAAAATGACGAATTAAATAAATAAAGCTAAATGGCAACTAGATTGGAAAATTAAAATTGAAAACTAAAGGCTAATGACTATCCATCCACTGAACCATGTCAAAGAAAGCATGAATTAAAAATTATGTTTTAAAACTCTGTTTTTATCATCTATTTCGGCATAAAACAAAACTTAATTTATCATCTATATACACACACAGTTAGTATCTAACCTTGCAAGCTTGCTTCTACTAACTAAAAATTCATTACATATCAACAAGATCCTTCATAATAATCTGCAAAAGGAAACTAAAACAATTAAGCTATAACAACAATTTATACAGTGAGAAAGCAAAATGACAATTCATGTACAGGAAAATAAATAAAAAAACATCTATGCTGTATAATTTAAAAGCAAACTCATAGGATAGTTACCTAGACTGCTGGTGGCCCCCCCAACAAGTCATGGTTACTCTTCTAAGGCACACCACGAACTTCAACAAAGCGATTTCACCATTAAAACTAAAAGCACAATCTTTACACAATTCTGGCAAAATGAAAATAGCAAAACAAAGCTAAAATTGTCTTTTTCTCTAACACTCTACTTCTTGACTTCTTCCCCCTTGTCTGACCACTGAGGTGGTATTTATAAGTTTTACAAGCTGAGACGTCGACCACTGGAGGGTCGATCCTCTTCTAAAAACAGTAAATTGCATTTAAGATGCCCTAACTACCGAAATGAGGCTAGCCAATAATCGCCCAACATAACAACCCAAATCGAGTTGTCAAGAGTTTAGTAGTCGGAGGCCACGAGCACGAGAAAATATCATGTATCTGATTCGTCCATCACTGAATGCCAATACCATAACTGCCAAATCGCCCATCGTTTTTGTGCAGGACGGAGTGCCGGATGGAGTACCGGACTGAGTACCAGATGGAGTGTCGGACTGAGTGTCGGAAGCAAAAACAAGCTGTGATTTTTCCCTGTGACATACAAAACATGAATTAGTCTCTTGGGATCATAAAAACATACCGATTTAAATTCAAAATCATTTCAAAACTTGAATTATGCATACCTGGTGTGGATCATAGCGTTTTGACACAAAAGCTCTTCAAAAATTTCTTCAAAACATGAAAATGCATATACACATTCGGAAAAAATGATATAATTAACGTCATAAAATTGGTCATATCACGGGCCCAACATTACCCCCACACCTAAGATTTTGCAGGTCCCACTGCAAACAAAAATAAATTTCCCTTCATGACTAAACTTGCGAAGGAGGGGGTGGATTAGCTTTAGAAGCTTCTCCCTCTTGCTGGGGGGATTTTGACTTAGGATTTTTGTGATGTTTCAATTGAATCTAGATACTATTATTGGTGGCATTCATATCATCAACCAAATGCTGTAGAGAATTCATCTTGGCTTGTAGGACAACGTTATCATGGTGTAAATGAAAACTCAGTGTTTCATGCTCTCTAAGTTTGGACTGGAGAGTTTGGAGTTTTTTGGAGGCTGCTGATGACATGTGAGGAAGCCTAGAGATGTATATTATATCCTTGATTCTTTAAACCATGCAAAACAACAAATTTACCTCTGCAAAATTAGTTCCAAAAGTGACTTCCCAGAAGCGCAACAATTTTGGCCCGACGAACTTGTGAAAAATATGTATCAAAGTGACACCTGTAACTACAAGACAGTAACTCCTGTGTAAAAACTGAGAGAGGTTTTTGTTTTTGAATATGTACTTGATAAAAAACTCTTTTTCTTTTTCAAAACTTCACTTCCAGTTATTAGGAAAACACAAAAATAAACATGACTAAAACAGGAAAAACAAAGTGTTTTATTTTCTGAAAAACTATGCCTCTAAGAGAATTGAATATATCCCAAACCATAACGTATATTCAGAACCTGAGAAAGGTTATTGTATTTGGGTATTTTATGAACAGAAACCTCCTCCAGTTTTCAAAAATAATTTCCCATTTGTTCATAATCAAAGCTTGAAGTTGATTACTCAAACATTACAGAAGTGCAGCGTGCTCTTAGCAAAAATGCAGTGTGGTCTTTGAGAGGGTTTTTGGGAGGCCTTCCCAGAGGATTTTTGGGCTGAAAGTGGTATTTTTAGAAATTTTATGATGTCTTCTACACAATGGAACCATCAAGCACTGCAAACGCCTTCTCCAAACCTCTGAAAAACTGATTTGAAGTCAAGTTGTCCAAATGTATAGAAACCCTCCCATAGCGACAGTATTTGGAGAATTTATCTCAAAAAATAAAACCTGTCCATAAAATGAAGGAGGTTTTTGTTTCTTGGTCTATGATTGAAAAAAACCTCTTTCACTTTTGTCAAATTCATCTTCCTTAATTCAAAAACCAATTTTGAAGTAGAATTTTGACCAAGACAATCATTTAAAAATTTATGACAAGGAATGATGACATGACCATGATGAAAATTTATGACCTTGGATGAGTGGAGGGAGTATTAAGGACACCTAGACACACCAATGACCATTTTACAACCAAGAGATGTCAAATTTTATTTTGAAAATATATCAATTTGACCTAATAATCCTATCAATCACATGAAAGAGTAAATTTTGATCACTGGTGACTGACATAACTAACATATACTAACAAAAGGCTTGGTTTGTACTAGTAGGCATGGTTAACAAGAGAATTTTTAACACCTGTCATCGATCTGTAACAATTCAAACAACTGTTCCGCTTTTCATAAGCTTGTAATACAGATGGCAATAAGTATTTAGCAGTTGTTATCGCTCTGTATTTGTCACAAAGAGTAGTTAATTATAAGCAGTCTTCTATAGAATAAAAATAAAAATGCATAGTAATATTATAACACACACAATGATGTCAACAATATATAATTTAGCTTACCAATACAAACAACTGCTTATATAATATCCCAAGACATTGTAAAAAGACAATGTGACAAAATTTTGACAGAAATCCTACTTCCTCTTCTCATGGGTTTGCTATACAAATGGACAGTGCTTAGCATTTTTTTAGCTCATGAAACTCCCCCTAGACCGAAGATATGGCACATCCTCATGCCATGAATTAGCAATAGGCTTCTTGGTCTTTACTATTTTTAGAGGGGGGTTAGCAATATGCTTCTTGGTCTTCTTTCTCGATGAGGCAGCAGGGGTATCAACAAGTTTCTTGGACTTTTGGTCCGGTAAAGGAATAGCTTGAGCATGAGGGTTTGGGTGGAGTAACAGTCTCTAGATCATGTGTCTTCTTGCTAGTATTGATTGCAATATGAGGGTTTTCACATTGGTAAATGAACTCATCCCACGTTTTCTCCAACTTGGCTAAGACAAGTAGTTTGATAAGGCCATGGTGAAATAAGTTGTTATGGGGATTAGTTACATTCTTACTCACTTGGGAAGACATCTTCTCAAGACTTTTTACGAAGTAAAAGGGAAAATTCAATGGATTATTGAACTGAAAGTGAGCTAATAATACAAAGTGACAGGCTTTAAAGATGTAATATCTACCTTCACATGTAATCAATCTCGTGATGACTATGAGAGGGTTGATTAAATCCTCTTTTATCCACTCCTTGGAGTATCCCTTAGCTCCAGAGATGTTCTGAAATTTGGTTTTGAAAACCCTGTTGTAGCTTGCTCTTGGCAACTAGTGGTGTTTAAACCAGTGGTCTACAATTCTTGGGAGCTTTGTGGCTGAGGCAATTGATTCCTCAGAGACCACGAACACAGTGAATAGGAGCAGAGGCAGGCTAAGATTGTTCCATTCTTATTTTTTTTTCCATCGTGCTCACACAATCCATTCCTCTATCTCGCATTCTATAAGACAAGCAATCATAACTCTGTAATGAACAATTTATAATGAAAATAAACCAGTTAAGTGGTCTGTTAAGGAAATGTACAACAATTTATAACACACAGGGAATTAGCATTTCAACAATAAAATGACTACTGATATAATAGCCTATATCATGAAAACAATAAACATAAATTTTTACAAAGATTTACTTCTTCTAGGCAATGTTATCATTTGTCAACTCGTGAACCCCTCCCCCACACCTAAGTATTGTGACACCTCACAATAAAAAATATAGGAAACCAGTTAGTTCTCCCAATAGCTGAAGATTTACAGCTTGTTAAGTGTAGAGATAAATTCCACAGATTCATCTGACGAGACGGTTAAAAGATGGCCCCACCTATAGGATAAGAGATCCTATATATTGATAAGAGGAAGTAGGCAGGAGAGTTTCAAGATAGTCTCAGAGTTAGTTCCCAATGGAAAGTTTATGGAGTTCATTAACCTTAGCTTAACCATACCTACTTCATGTCAGCTTTGTCTACAATTAATGCCATACATCAGAACAAGTTTTAAATTTATTATTTACTTTTTTGTCAGATTATCATCCTCGCTAGGTAGAATTCCCCACTGCCAACAATCCTGTTCAGTACTCTGATGGGTTTACCTAGTCATACTACATGCCAATACAAGCTGCTAGAAGACCTGTTCAGTATCTCGACGAGTTGGGCTCTTACACCCTCAAAGACTGGCCCTCCATCTTTAGATATTTTAGTATAAGATTGCTTTGTGCAAGAATATGGGGGGACAACTCTGAAAACAACTTTTTATTTCTCTTTTTTTTTTTCTCAATTGGGATGGTATTTATGTTAGAGGATGATTTTCCATTATATTCCTTAGTGATTGCCATGATGTAAGGGGTACTTAAGTGGACATGGCCTATATAAAGATATGATATAATCAAGCTATTTAGTGTGTAGTGGATGGTACCATTGAGAAGGAATAGAAAGGTATCTCTAGGCTCAACTCACTTTCTTCTCTTGTAAGTTATTGTGATGTTTCCATGACTAATCGCTAATCAAACCTCCTTGTTACTCTTTAATAAAGATACTTTACTCACTTACTCAGGTTTCTTGGGAAAATTGTACGAGAGACCTCTAAGATTGATGGTTACGGTATCACTTCCTTATATAGTGGTGAAGGTTCAAGAGCAACTGCTATTTAAGATGTCTTAAGAACAAGAAGATGAATATCTTTGCAAAAACATGGCTAATTACAGCAAGTCAATATTCATTTGATGCTTAGCAGACAACAGGGTTCAAGTTTAACAATGTTTTGAAAAACAAATCCTTCCTTTATATTTCCTTGAACTGTCTACTCCTGGTGAGATAAATACCTACAAAAATCTCTAGAATTTCTTATAAAAAACCACACTCTAAAATATCAAAAACTAATGAGATCAATGAGATCAAGTCACTGGAACATGTATTTCATAGTTCTTTTATTAAAATAAAATGTAAAATGAGGCTGCATTAGACTTTAAGCTAAACTAACAACATGCAACTTTTATTTATTATCCTACCCTACCTAAAAAGAAAGGAAAATCTTTATTCAAGTGTAAGAACTTTTCCAATGTAACCATGTGCGAAGCAAGATAAGAAACATAGTCATATCCACATATGAAAAAGTTACTGCAGTGATTACTTGGAGATGAAGAACAAACCAACCTACTTGTTTTGGAATCAAAAGGTGTTGAAGAAGAGAATAGTATTGTGGCCTGATGACCTCTTGAAACCAAATTTCAAAGTAATCTTGATGTTCATCAACAATAATTTCTATTCTCTCCTTCATCATGCTATGTAGATCCTCTTCTTCTGGATGATTGATTTCTGAAGTACATAAAGGATCTGCTGAGATGGATGTTGAGAACTCCTCAATCTCAGGTCTTAATGATTTCTCTCCACTAGATGTTTTTTCAGCTTCCTTTTCATTTTGGAAAGGAAAATCATTTTGTAGCTCATAGGACCTTGATTCTTCTAATATTTCTGGAGTGGTATTCCAGTTCTTGTCTATTTCCAAGATGCGTTCTTCCTGAGAATAAGAGATCCTAGCTGCTGCAAGGATTGAGAGAGTTCTTCCAAACTAATGTTCACCTTCGAATTCATTCTCCTGGTGGTGGTAAGAAAAAAAAGGTTGTGTTGGTTGGTTCTGCAGAGGGCTCGAGTGGTCTTGCCTCATGTCCCACTATTACTGATGCTTCAACTTTTGTTCTATAATGCTCCCTGTTTTAGTCCCTTCAGAGACTACTTTAGCTCTTTGGTTTGAGCTAGCTCCTGTTGTTCTGTATCGGTCTGCAGTGTTTATGAGTGGAACATTCCTTCCCCCAAAAATGTCGGAAGGAACCTTGGTTGAAAGGTCTGATGTATCTACCTTTTGGGTCCTTAGGTCTGTTCATGAAAGCAAACAAAACAAACAGAAAAAATACCATTGGTTTTGGGGGAACCTGCTATAGCAGATGCGCAGGTTCTTACCTCTCGTCTTAAAGTCCCCCCACCAACAAACTAATGCTAAGGTTTAGAAGTGATCTAATTCCTAACTATTTCCTACCTTGAGAAAAATCCCCGGAAACAACGACAAAAATGGTGGGTGTTCTATATGCACTAAAAACAAACTAAAAACCCTCAATTAAATTGTCAACCCGAGGTAAGTAAACTTAGAGTTGTAGGAAAATATATGCCAAGGTAGAAGGGATGGTAGTATTATAGTCTAACTAAGGAAGTGGCTATCTAAGGGATAATCTACTCAAGCAAGGACTACTAATGATCAAACTCTACTAAGCAACTCAAACTATGTACCCTAAGTAACCTTTGAACGAAGGATCGATGGATAGTTCTAGGAAAGAAAATGAAAACCCTACTTAAAGCAAACTAGTTCATTCATAACAATAATCAAAAGCAAACTATTCATCTAATAAGAAAATAGCAACAACAAACTACTTGTAATGAACCTACTTAAATTCAATAAACAACTATCCTGTGAAAGCAAGTAAATAAACAAGCAACTACACTATCAAAGCAAGAATAGACAAGTAAGCAACTAACCTATTAAAGCAAGTAAACAACTAACTAACCTAGGATAACTTCTACAACAAGTAAACTAATTAAGACTATTCAATAAGTAACTAATTAAGCTAAGAAACAAGTGAGCTCTATTCTTGAATTAAACTTCACAACTACTTCTAATTTACAAAAGGAAATATACTAGATTGAAGGCATTCTGATAATAAAAGCAATTAACAAATAATATTTAACCTATGATAAGAAAACTATCCTTTAATATACCAAAGAAAGAAGACTATCTATCTTACAAAAGCAAGGAAACTATCTTCTAATCTATGAAAGCAAGAAACTATCTTCTAACCTATGAAAGCAAGGAAACTAACTTCTAATCTATGAAAGCAAGAGAAACTCAAATAAAGTGTTGATGGTTGTGTCTCCGACGTCTTATAATATCACGATGGCATTTGACAATGAACACTAATTCAAGAGGGATAAACTCGATGTGAATTAGACAATCCAGTGAGAACTTAGCCATTATGGGAACACCATCAATTATCCTGCATATCCATGTGATTATTGATCATGCATTAATCATCAGCAGTATACCGAGACTATGCTAATAAACTCAATTGCATTCTATACTAATGAAGCAAATTCATACTACACTAAACTCAATAATTAACTACAAATTGAAATTGCAACCTAGATCTAAGAAAGAAATGACACGGAGGAAACTAAACTAGTCCTATCTTAACAATTCAAATTGCAAAAAGAGGAAATACTCATAAACAAAATTTAAACATTATTTCAACATATTATAAGAAAGCAAATGAGGAACAAAATGACGAATTAAATAAATAAAGATAAATGGCAACTAGATCGGAAAATTAAAATTGAAAACTAAAGGCTAATGACTATCCATCCATTGAACCCTGTCAAAGAAAGCATGGATTAAAAATTCTGTTTTAAAACTCTGTTTTTATCATCTATTTCAACATAAAAGAAAACTTAATTTATCATCTAGCTACACACACAGTTAATATATAATCTTGCAAGATTGCTTCTACTAAATAAAAATTCATTACATATCAAAAAGATCCTTCATAATAACCTGCAAAAGGAAACTAAAACAATTAAGCTATAACAACAATTTATACAGTGAGAAAGCAAAATGACAATTCATGTACAAGAAAATAAATAAAAAGACATCTATGCTATCTAATTTACAATAAAATTCATAGGATAGTTACCTAGACTGCTGGTGCCCCCCCCAAAAAGTCGTGGTTACTCTTCAAAGGCACACCACGAACTTCAACAAAGCGATTTCACCATTAAAACTAAAAACACAGTCTTTACACAATTCTGACAAAATGAAAATACCAAAACATAGCTAAAATTGTCTTTTTCTATAACTCTCTACTTCTTGACTTCTTCCCCCTTTAACTGACCACCGAGGTGGTATTTATAAGTTGTACAAGCTGAGAGGTCGACCACTGGAGGGTCGATCCTCTTCTAAAAATAGTAAATTGCATTTAATATGCCCTAACTGCCGAAATGAGGTGAGCCAATAATCTCCCAACATAACAACCCAAATCAAGTTGTCAAGAGTTCAGTAGCCGGAGGCCGTGTGCATGAGCAAAACCCATGTCTCAGATTCATCCATCACTGGCCGCCAATACCATAACCACCAAATCACCCATTGTTTTTGTGCATGACAAAGTGTTGGATGGATTACTGGGCTGAGTGCCGGAAGAAAAAACAAGCTACAATTTTTCCCTGTGACATACAAAACATGAATTAGTCTCTTGGGATCATAAAAACATACCGATTTAAACTCAAAATCATTGCAAAACATGAATTATGCATACCTGGTGTTGATCATAGCGTTTTGACACAAAAGCTCTTCAGAAACTTCTTCAAAACATGAAAACACATATGCACATTCGGCAAAAAGGATCTAATTAACGTCATAAAATTGGCCATATCACAGGCCCAACATTACCCGCACACCTAAGATTTTTTAGGTCCCACTGCAAACAAAAGGAAATTGCCCTTCATGACTAAACTTGCGAAGGAGGGGGTGGATTAGCTTTAGAAGCTTCTCCTTCTTGCCTGAGGGATTTTGACTTAGGATTTTTGTGATGTTTCAATTGCATCCAGATACTATTATTGGTGGCAGTCATATCATCAACCAAATGCTGTAGAGAATTCATCTTGGCTTGTAGGACAATGTTATCATGGCGTAAATGAAAACTCAGTGTTTCATGCTCTCTAAGTTTGGACTGGAGGGCTTGGAGTTTTTTAGAGGCTGTTGATGACATGTGAGGAAGCCTTGAGATGTATCTTATACCCTTGATCCTTTAAACCATGCAAAATATCAAATTTACCTCTGCAAAATTAGTTCCAAAAGTGACTTCCCAGAAGTGCAACAATTCTAGCCTGGCGAACTTGTGAAAAATAGGTATCAAAGTGACACCTGTAACTACAAGACAGTAACTCCTGTGTAAAAATTGAGAGAGGTTTTTGTTTTTGAATATGTCCTTGATAAAAACCTCTCTTTTTTTTTCAAAACTTCACTTCTAGTTGTTAGGAAAACATGACTAAAACAGGAAAAACAAAGTGTTTTATTTTCTGAAAAACTAGGCCTCTAAGAGAATTGAATATATCCCAAACCATAACATATATTCAGAACCTGAGAGAGGTTATTGTTTTTGGGTATTTTATGAACAGAAAACTCCTCCAGTTTTCAAAAATAATTTCCCATTTGTTCATAATCCAATCTTGAAGTTGATTACTCAAACATTACAGAAGTGCAACGAGCTCTTAGCAAAAACACAATGTGGTCTTTGAGAGGGTTTTTTTGAGGCCTTCCAAGAGGATTTTTGGGATTAAAGTGGTATGTTTGGAAATTTTATGATGTCTACTACATAATGGAACCATCAAGTACTGCAAATACCTTCTCCAAACTGCTGAAAAACTGACTTGAAGTCAAGTTGTCCAAATGTGCAGAAACCCTCCTATAGCGACTGTATTTGGGGAATTTATCTCAAATAATAAAACCTGTGCATAAAATGAAGGAGGTTTTTGTCTATTATTGACAAAAACCTCTTTCCATTTTGTCAAATTCATCTTCCTTAATTCAGAAACCAATTTTGAAGTAGAATTTTGACTAAGACAATCATTTGAAAATTTATGACAAGGAATGATGACATGACCATGATGCAATTTTATGACCTTGGATGAGTGGAGGGAGTAGTAATGGCACCTAGACACACCAATGACCATTTTACAACCAAGATATGTCAAATTTTATTTGATAATTTTATTTTGAAAATATAACAACTTGACCTAATAACCCTATCAATCACATGAAAGAGTAAATTTTGATCACTGGTGACTGACAAAACTAACAGATACTAACAAAAGGCTTGGTTTGTACTAGTAGGCATGGTGAACATAAGAATTTTTATTGCCTGTCATCGATCTGTAACAATTCAAACAATTGTTCCTCTTTTCATAAGCTTGTAATACAGATGGCAGTAAGTATTTAACAATTGTTATTGCTCTGTATTTGTCACAAAGAGTAGTTAAGTATAAGCAGTCTTCTATAGCATAAACATAAAAATGCACAGTAATATTATAACACACACAATGATGTCAGAAGTATATAATTTAGCATACCAATACAAACAACTTCTTATATAATATCCCAAGACATTGTAAAAACACAGTATGACCGAATTTTGACAGAAATCCTACTTCCTCTTCTCATGGGTTTGCTATACAAATGGGTAGTGCTTAGCATTTTTTTAGCTCATGAAACTCCCCCAGACCAAAGATATGGCACATCCTCGTGCCATGAATTAGCAATAGGATTCTTGGTCTTTACTATTTTTAGAGGGGGGTCAACAATATGCTTCTTGGTCTTCTTGCCCGATGAGGCTGTAGGGGTATGATCCGGATTATTTTCGGCACGAAATGAGAGCGGAGATATAATAAAGAAATGCACAGAGATATTGAAGATATTCAATAATATAACAAAAATGTATCAGAGATGCAACCATAGACACATATATACAGTAACACACGATTTCTATTAATCAAAGAAATGTACAGAGACTGTAAAAATACAGAGTGAACAACTCGCTAGAATGGTGGCAACTTATCTCTGAGAATAGATGTGACGGCTACTCGCATTCGCAAGAAGATCATTACAATGAGGCTCTGAAGGCCCTTTTACAATAAACGAGAATGCCAAAAGTCCTAGACATCCAAAAACCTAACCTTGGGAGATGAAGCGCCAAAAGTCACGTNCGCTAGAATGATGGCAGCTTATCTCTGAGAAGAGATGTGACGACTACTCGCATTCGCAAGACGATGATTACAATGAGGCTCAAAAGGCCTTTTTACAATAGACGGGAATGCCAAAAGCCCTAGACATCCAAAAACCTAACCCTAGGAGATGAAGCGCCAAAAGTCACGTGGGCCCCGTTTGGGTAAGTTGGTACATCAACTTCCCGGGGTCGTAACGTTTGCATACGATCTCTGTTTTAGGCGTATGATAGCCCATTGGAAAGATCTATCCGAGGAATACAACTTTTGCAACATACCCCAAAAAACATCATTTAGGGCCTCAAAACGGCTCCCGAAGTTCAGGACCCGAAAAACTGCTAAAAATAGTAAATTACCAAAATT
>JASDQU010252861.1:0-16187 GCA_032191745.1 Picea mariana
CCACCACCACCATTATGACTAATTTATTCCCCGATTTGGGTAAGCCTGTAATAAAGTCCATAGAGATATCCTTCCAAATATCAAGGGGAATCGGAAGCGGTTGGAGGGTGCCCAGAGATTTGACTGTTTCTCCCTTGTTGCGTTGACACACCACACATTCAGTGACAAACTTATAGATGTCATGTTTCATACCATACCAGAAAAAAGAACGTTTAACCCCGTCATATGTTTTGGTGAACCCTGAGTGCCCCGCTGTGGGTGTAGCATGAAGCTCAGAAAGTACCATGGATTTGAGCTTGGATTGTTTACTTAAATACAAGCGGCCTTTGTATCGAAGCTCATCCTGGAGCCAAGAGTACCCTGGGGGAGCCGGAGCCTTGTTCTGCAATTGCTGGATTAGATGCGAACTTTTGGGATCTTGAAGCCATTCCTGGTGCACAGCTTGGAGCCAATCGGGTACAATGAAAGAAAGAGAAAAAAGGGAACCTTCATCTTCACATTTCCGGGACAGTGCATCCACCACAACATTGTCTTTGCCCTTCTTATAAATTATCTCATAATCATATCCAAAGAGCTTAGTCACCCATTTTTGTTTCTCCTGGGAGGAAATGCGTTGTTCCAGAAAGTACTTGAGGCTTTGATGGTCGGTCTTAATTTGGAAGCGTTGCCGCAAGAGATAAGGACACCACAGCTCAACGGCATGCAGAATCGCCAACATTTCCTTTTCATAAATGGGTTTTCCCAGATTCCTTTCAGAAAGTTGCTCGCTGTTGAAGGCCAAAGGTCAACCCTCTTGCATAAGGACAGCGCTGATTCCTTTCCCTGAGGCATCACATTCCAACACAAAGGTCTTTGTGAAATCGGGAAGGGCCAGAACTGGAGTGGTGCACATGGCTGTCTTCAAGGTTTGAAAAGCTTGAGCAGCTGCGAGAGTCCAAGTGAAAGAGTTCTTTTTGAGGAGAGTCGTGAGAGGTGCTGCAATCTTTCCATATTTCTTAACAAACTTGCGATAATACCCTGTTAGGCCCAAAAATCCATGCAAGCTTTTGAGAGTCTTTGGGTGTGGCTAGTCTTTCATAGCTTCAATCTTTTTCGGGTCCACCCTGACGCCATCCTTTCCCACTAGATGACCCAAGTATTCTACTTCTGAGGCACCAAAAGCACATTTAGACTGTTTCAGGAAAAGTTGGTGCTGAGAGAGTAGGCGGAGAACTTGATCCACATGAGTAAGATGGCCTATCCAGGTTTTGCTATAGATGAGGAGATCATCAAAGAAAACTAAGACAAAATGATGGAGAAAAGGGCAGAAGACATGGTTCATGAGGCTGCAGAAGACATGGTTCATGAGGCTCTGGAAGGTGGAGGGGGTGTTACACAAGCCAAAGGGCATGACCAAAAACTCACAGTGGCCCTCATGAGTGTGAAAGGCTATCTTGGGAATGTCGACCTCTTTCATACGTATCTGGTGATAGCCTGAGCGAAGATCAAGTTTGGTAAAGAATTGGGCACCACTCAATTCATCCAGGAGGTCATCAATGACAGGAATGGGAAATTTGTCTTTGATGGTCAGTTTGTTGAGAGCACGGAAGTTGGGACACATTCTCCAAGAGCCTTCTTTCTTCAGTACCATGATGACCGAAGACGAGTAAGGGCTCATACTAGGATGGATGACGCCTGCAGAAAGGAGTTCCTGGACCATTTTCTCAATTTCATTTTTTTGTGCAAAGGGGTGGTGATATGGACGGATATTGGGGGGAAGGCTTCCTGGGACTAGGGGAATGGAATGATCATGAACACCGTGGGAAGGAGGGAGTCCTTGGGGAGTGGAAAATACTATTTGATGTTTAGAAAGGAGGGCTTGGAGGTCTTGGGGCACTGAGGGTGTCTCTCTAGCTTGTATGGCATGGAGTTGGGAAATGACACCAGAATGACCTTTTTTGAGCAGCTTTTCCATGCGATGGGAACTGATGACCTCAGGTGAACTAGCAGTGATGCCTTGGAATTTATATTGGTGGCCTTCTTGGTCGAATTGCATGGTTAAGTTCTGAAAATTCATGAGAATGGGACCCAAAGTCCTTAGCCAGTCTGCACCCAACACAATGTCGCAACCACCCATGTCAATAAAAAACATATGGGATTTTAGGTGGTAGTCACCAATTTGGAGATGCACATTTTCACAGCGCCCACCACATTTCATAGAACCACCATTGGCAATCATGATTTGGAAATTGTTGATAGCATGGATGTAGCAATGGGTTTCTTGGGCAATGCGGCGATGAATAAAATTGTGGGTGTTGCCACTATCAACCAGAATGATGACCTTTTAGTGATTGATGTAACCGATTAACTTGAGGGTTTGGAGGGTAGAGAAGCCAGTGAGAGCATTGAGGGAAATGATCGGTTCCACTTCGGGAGGGTCGGAGGGAGGGTTTATGTCAGTGATTTCTGGTGACTCAGGCACAAGGGGAGTTGCAACATCCTCTTCCGGAATATCCTCAGAGATGGCCATAAAAATCTTTTGTTCCTTACATTTGTGGCCCGGGAAATATTTGTCATCACAATTATAATAGGGGCCTTTGAGTTAGCGTTCAGCCATTTCAGCCCTGGTCAATTTTTGGATCTTTAATGGGGCGGAGGGAGTAGTGGGGTTTACTAGTTTAGGGCGATGGATAAAGGAAGGCTTACATTTTTGAGAGGAAACAATTTGTTGTGCTTTTTTAGCTTTTTTAGTAGCCTCCACCCAACTCGCAGGTCGAGCCATGAGGACATGGGCCCGAATCTACTCTTTGAGGCCACTGATAAAACACTCTCGAAAGAAAGCATCAGTCATGCCCTCTGTTCTAAAAGATAGGCGCTCAAATGCAACTATGAAGTCTTCTACTGTTCTTGATTGTTTCAATTTTTTCAAATGGCCCAAATGGTTGGTGTCAGTGTCAAAGCATTCATAAAGCTCGGTCACAAATTGGGTCCAAGCAATATACCCTTGAAGGGAAGTTTTTTTCCATTGCCACCATTGTCGTTCTTGATCTAGATGGAGAACACCATACCAGAGTTTGGCCAAGTCATATGTAATGTTGTAGAGAGAGAAATAATGTTCCATTTGGGTGACCCAACTAGTGGGGTCCAAGCCATCAAATTTGGTTACGTCCACCTGCGGAAGGCGTATGTCCTGTTGAAAGTGATGGGGTTGAAAGGTATGGGAATGGGAAGAAGTTTCACCTTCAGTCTTTGTATGTGTGTTAGGAAAAGGGTCATCGGTAGGGATCTTGAGTTTGGTGCAGAGTGATACAAAGACAGATTCAAGCTGGGTGGTCAATTCTTGTTTGAATTCCACCATTGCGGACTGCATGGATGCATTTATGGTGGTATTGATGGATGTATCATGGGAGGCAATAATAGCACTGAGTTGTTGCACTTCTTTTTGGGTCTCGAGGAAACTAGATTGCAAGGTGTTGAAGCAAGACTCCAGTTCTTGGCTACGGGTATGGGCCATGAGGATGGGTGAACTAAAAAGGGAGTGGGCAGGGTCAGAAATTTTTGCAGAAAAATGATATGGATGAATGTGATAAGGGAGAAGAGATGAATCTAATGGAATAGGTCTTAAATAATGGTGAAAAAATTTCCAGACTTTTTTTTTTTTTACAGCTGCAGGGTTATACTTCGGTCTGAAGAATGCTACAGTGATGAAATCCCCAAATTCTTAACTAGAAAGAATTGTGTATTTACTTGGCAACTCGAACACAGTTGTGCAAGAATAGATCTGGCTGGTTTAATTTTTTTATGTTTATGTTCCCCAAGGGTTAGGTATTCAAGGGTTCTACAGACAAGGGTTTGCCCTGTGCCATAGCTCTCTGATATATGTGCAGGGTCCAATAGTAGCACTCGGCCCAATATCTCAGGGCACTAACTAAGGAGGATAGACTGTACCCTTAGCCATAATACCCGACTACCCAGGTACTAGAGAGTATCTTCCCGAGTGCTGTTCTCGGTGACACTATAGCAGTCCGGCGGCCGATAGGTTTTTCTAAAGAGGGCTTCAGGAAATCTAGGCCGATCCGTACACAGGTGATGTTTGATGCGCTACCACTCGAAGGGGTACCAACAGGGGTTACAAGGGTGGCCAACAGATGTGCGCTTAAGAACCACTTGTATTTCCTACGTGTATGAATCCCTCAACCGTGGTTTTATGCATGTAACGACATATCTATGTGGCTTAAAGACGCCGGAATGTGTTTCTACCCTGAAGAAAAAAAATACCCACAATTTCTGCCAAGGAAATTGCTCTAATACCACTTGGAAGATACCAGATATAATAAATACGCAGAACATAAATAAAATGCTAGAAATGGCAAAATAACAGTAATATAACCAGCATAATCTCCACAATAACACAGAAATAATATGAGAACAACAACTGAAATAGCACTTTGATTCAGGAAGCAATGTTCACAGGCCTCTTCGAGGAAGAAACCTCCAGTCAAGCAACGCTCTGTTACAATAATCTCCAAGCTAGGTTTTTCATACCCTTGACCCTTATTTATACTAAATAAGTCTATTAAGAGAATCATCTAGAGGAAGATCCTTCTAGAAGCAGAAGCTTCTATTAGGTCTTCTTTCCTCCGTCTTATTCTATTTTATTGAAAGGCCTTATTAATATTGACCTTTATTACATCCGAATACATTGATCTACCTATGTGCGGGTTAGGACCTTAATAGGATGTTGATTCAAGCAGTAGCTAGCCCATATATGACATTTATGAATCTGATTTCAATGAGCCTTTTTTCTTTGCCCATAAAGGAACGACGTCATGTTGTAATCATCCATTCCATGTTTGCAGAAGACATTGAATATGATGAGTTTAATCTAGTCGAAGATTTCAGATTTTCTCTTTTGTTTATAACGCCTCACGAATAGAAAATTGAAATCACCTACGAAGAAGATATAAAAAAAGAAGGGATTAGCAATCCAATCAGCTCACAACTATTTTCAAATTTACAGGAACCAGTTTATGGCAGCCATATATTAGAAGTTGAAGAAATTCTTGAACAACAAGCAGAGGTAATTGTGTTTGGTTATCAATCTATTTTTTCTTTCTGTGATCCAGTGTCCATCTACATGGAGATGTTTTTTATGGAAGTTTTTAGTTGTGCAATTTTTAAAATGGAAGTAGATGGTGATTGTAAATATGTAGGTCAAGATCTTTCCAGGCACTTCTACAATCAGTCAGGAAAATGTTAAGCAGGGAATCGACAATACAGAGAGCTACAAAGAATCACCGATAGCCTTGCTTATAGACCAGTTCAAATCTAAAGAGGATTTGATTAATGTAGTCATCACTTCTTCTTTTATACCAGGATATTTTGCACCGATGCCTATCACAATTTTCAGAAATTGTATCTGCATAGATGGAGGTCTGACACTTTTCATGTAACCAACTTGTGTTGACAATACGATCAAGGTTTTTGTTTTTCCCCTTAGCCGTTTGGGATTGCAAGGCATTGGAATCAGCCCCGATTTTCTATCCTGAGAATAGAGCATTAGCGAGGCATCTTTTTAAGAAATATAAAATCAAACATGAGGATGTCTAGGGGCTTGTATTTCAAGGATGCAAGACATGATATTGTAAACGCTAATGGTACTTCAAGTTTGATAAATGCAACAATCACTCCTTCAAAAGAGTTCATGCAAGGAGAATTTGCACAAGCATTGCAAGAAAATGCAATATGTGCTCTGGCTATCATATCAGGTGGACTATCTTCAGTAAGTTCCAGTCTTGGTGAAAGTTTTCAGTCTTGCAAATCAGATTCCCAGACTGCTGACAAAATAGGGGCATTAGCTTCAGCCTTTATGATCTATGATGATAGTGCAGGAAGCACAAAAGCGACAAACCCAATATTTATTGAACAAGTCTTGATTAAGCAATTCAAGGCTCAATCATCTTTTCTTGTACAAGAGCGTACAATAGAAGCCCTTGCTAGCCTGTATGGTAATATCTACTTAAGTAGCAAGATCCAAAATGCAGAAGCAAAGCGTTTTCTTGTGGGTTTAATCATAATGGATGCAGATGAAGTTCAAGAGGAGCTCATAAGGTCTCTTCAAATTCTCTACAACAATGCAAGTAATCTGTGGCGTGCCCTTCGAGGTAGGGAAGGAGTTCAACTCTTGATATCGCTTCTTGGCCTTTCTTCAAAATAGCAGCAGGAATGTGCAATAGCATTTATTTGTATGTTGTAAAATGAAAACGATGAAATCAAATGGGCAATTACTGTTGCAGGTGGTATACCTCCTCTTGTCCAGATTCTGGAGATTGGATCTTCAAAAGCAAAAGAGGACTCGACAATTGTTATTGGGAACCTCTGTAATCACAGTGAAGATATTCGTGCATGTGTTGAAAGTGCAGATGTTGTACCTGCACTGATATGGTTATGGTAGTCCAAGTGGAAAAGAAATTGTTGCAAGGACACTGAACCATCTTACCCATAAATCAGATAGCATCACTATCAACCAACTCACTGCTTTTCTGACAAGTGACTTACCAGAATCAAAGATCAAGAACATCAATTTCTCAACGATGGTATGGGTTGCAACATCATTAATGCAAACAATAAATTTGATTTGATCATGAAAGGTTTCCTTCTTGACCAAAACAGAGCTTTCACTAGCAAAGAAGGCGAAATTATAACCAATTAGCTGTTGAAAAGAAGAGCTTTCATCAACTAATTAGCAAATCTTAAGGCGAAATAGCTGGTGAAACCTGAGATGGCCAAAGAAAGAGTATTTTTTCCCAGATCGAAGTTTTACTCAGCCAAATCTCTTGAAAACTCTTTCTAAAGATAGATATTGAATTATAATGTCCAAATCTAAGATCCACTTTTGATGCAAAGGAGTTAGAGGAGGTGTTCAAGTTGATTTGGCACCTATTTTAGGGGCAATGAATTAGGGTTTATTTCCAAACTTGGCAAATTTGAATTTCATCTTCCTCAAGAGATATCAAATAGCCTTGGAAGGCTTATCTGAACAACACAAAAGTTATACATGATCTGAAGACCATAGAATGAGGAATTGACCTCATCTTGAGGATCTCTTCCTCTCTTTTTGTAAAACTATTTTTACTTTCTGTCTTTAGCATATCTGATCCATTCTTCTAGGATCTAAACTTTTATTGTAAAGCTATAAAGCTGAAGATATGAGATGAACTAGAGGGTCAATCTTGGATACATTTTTGCTACTGTATTAGACTCTTATCTTGATAATAGAATCACAGTCTTCTTTTCCTTTCAATGTCAGATTTGTTCATGTACTTCATTATTATATACTTTACTTCAGTTTACCTCAGCTTCTAAGAACTGTTGTCTTCTTATTAAGCTCATGAATTTGAATTAAAGGACTTCTTGCTATCTTGTATCACCCTGCACATTGTTGTATTTGGTTATCTAGACTAGTATTCTTCATACCTTGTTCCAATTACTTTGTCTGGTTATTGATTTCTAAAAGCACTGTCTTATTCGAATTCATGATAAGATCTCTTTTCATTAGCCATTAAGTTATCCCATTGATCCAAGCATACCTAATTATCATATGCTTAAGTTACCAAGCATCTTTGGCTTACAACCCCAAAGAGTTTCTTGGAGTGATAACAGTTCCTACGGAAGAGGTTGTACAACCCGAAGATGAAAGATGGAGACTTGGTGAAAGAGTAGTTAAACACCTTGAATACAGTGGTAAGTCGTCTATTATCTATCGATATTAATATTTTTGATGAAGATAAGTGTATTAATTTATTTTTATCTTTACTAGACTCGTTAGATGGTCTAGTTTTCGCCATAGGTAGTAATACAACTACGTTTCGATGATGTGGTCTCATCCTTGTTGTCAAAGGAGGTGAGAAGGAAAAACATGGAAGGAAAAATCACAAATGCCTTATTTGCAAGAGGATTCTACTAGGAAAGAAATATATCTAAGTCCTAAAGTGGGATATCTACATCAAAGGGAAGATATAAATCTTCTGGAAAATTTGTAAAGACATGTTGGAGATGTGGAAAATAAGGGAACTAGAAGAAACACTGTAGATACAAAAGTGTTGAGAGAGGGAAGGGATCTAAATATGCTCCTTCTATAGAAGAAAAAACATTCGTAGAAGAAGGAGGGGATGTGTACTTGGATTCTTAAAGAACACATGCATGTCATGAGGCATGGTTGGTTGACTCAGGTGCATCCCTTCATATGACTATTCATAGGGAGTGGTTTTGCAAATATGAAAGGTATGGTGGAGGTGATGTTTTCCTAAGTGATGACTTGACAACCAAAATAATAGGACGAGGAAAACTAAAGTTGAAGCTCATGGATGGAAGGATTAGAACAATCCCTGGTAATCTGCACATCTCAGGGTTGGCAAAAAATTTGATTTATGTAAGCAAAACGGATGATGCAAGGGTAAAAATACTATTTGAGAAAGAAACATGTAGGATGTTTCGAGGGGAAACAATATTGCTAAAGGGAGTTCGGATTGGAACCATGTATAAGATGATAAGAATAAATATTAGTGATGGATACAATGGTTCTATTGTTCCATATATTGGAGTTGAAGAAGAAAAAACTCCTACAATCTCTGGAGTAAAGAGTATGTTTTGGCAACAAATATTGGGATATATTGGAGAGAAGGGACCTCAAGTACTACCTGGTAAAGGTATGGTTTAAGGTATGTCTAACTACTCTCTGGATTTTGATTTCTATGAACATTTCATATATGGGAAGAAAAATCGGGTAAGATTCCCCTCTGGTGCAACGAGGATAGAGGGAATTTTACAGTTGGTGCAAAATGATGTGTTTGGACATATGTTGGTTCCATCACTGATAAAATTTGTGTACTATGTCTCATTTATATATGAATTCTTGAGGAATACATGAATTTATTTCCTTAGGAAGAAATATGAAGTCTTTGACAAATTCAAAGAGTTTAAGGATCTTGTGGAGAATAAGACAAAGAAGAGAATTAAGGTGTTGACGACAGATAGTAGTGGAGAATTATGAAGAAATGAATTCAAATAATTATATGAGAAGTGTGGCATAAAAAGACAGAATACTACTCCATATATGCCTCAGCAGAATGGAGTTGTAGAAAGGATGAACAAAATATTGATGAACATTCCTACATGGGGATCTGGAAGAAGAAATATGCATGAAGAATCCAGAAGGATTTGATGTGAAGGGAAAGAAAGAGCTGGTATGAAAACTGAAAAAGTCCTTGCATGGGTTAAAGTAATCACCAAGGATGTGGTATCAAAAATTTATCACTTATATGATGGGACTTAGCTTCACAAGGATAAAAGTGGATCAATGTGTCTATTTCAAATTAATCAGTGATCATATTATGTATCTGGTATTGTATTGATCTAGGTGGATATCGGTGGCCACCCACCTTTTTCAACTGGCTCAAAACAGTTTTCTGGCAAATTTGGCAATTTACTATTTTTAGCAGTTTTTAACTTCAGGGGGCATTTTGAGGGCCCAAATGAAGGTTTTTTGAGATCGAGGTTCTTAATGATATCCTAAGGCATAATTGATCCCCCAAAATGAATCTCCTTGAAGATACCTTTCCAACGAGCTATTATACGCCTAAAACAGAGATTGTATGCAAAAGTTATGATCCCAGGAAGTTGATGTACTAACTTACCCAAACGGGGCCCACATGACTTTTGGCGCTTCATCTCCTAGGGTTAGGTTTTTGGATGTCTAGGACTTTTTTCATTCCTGTTTATTGTAAAAATACCTTCAGAGCCTTATTGTAATCATCTTCTTGTGAATTCGAGTAGCTGTCACATCTCTTCTCAGAGATAAGCTGCCACCATTCTATTGAGTCTTTCACTTTGTATTTTACAGTCTCTGTACATTTATTTCATTAATAGAAATCGTGTATTACTGTATATATGTGTTTATGGTTTCATCACTAATATATTTATCTTATATTATTGAATATCTGTGATATCTCTATGCATTTCTTTATTATATCTCCAATCTCATTTTGTGCCTAAAATAATCTGAATCATGTATGTGGATGATATTTCGTTGATAGGAAATGACAAGGAGATTATTTAGGATGTGAAAAATCAGTTGCCCTCTAAATTTGACATGAAGGATCTTGGTGCTACAAATTTTATTTTGGACATGGAAATTAAAAGAGATTGAGAAAATAGGAAACTTTGGTTAAATTAGAGGAAATATGTCTAGACAATATTGTAGAGGTTTAGTATGGAGGATTGTAAGTCGGTCAGGGTTCCTATTCTTGTAGGTGTAAAGTTATTCATGGATCAGTGTCCTGAGAAAAGGGAAGAGTAAGAGGACATGTCATGTGTTTCATATGCTATTGTGGTTGGAATTTGATGTGTGCAATGGTTTGTACTAGACCGGAAAGTGCACATGTAGTGGGAGTTTTGAGCAGATATATATCAAAACCAAGGAAGGAGCATTGGATAGCAGTAAAGAGGGTTTTGAGGTATTTGTGTGGTAGTACTAGTTATGGATTGTGCTACCAAGGAAGACCAGGATTGGAAAAAGTGTTGGACATACATGGGTTTGTTGATGAAGATCTAGATCGCAAAACATCTACAAGTGGGTATGTGTTTAACCTATTTGGAGGAGCAATCAGTTGGACGAGTAAAAGACAGTTTGTAGTGGAACTTTCAACTACAGAAGATGAATACATGGTACCCACTCATAAAATAAAGGAATAATTATGGTTACAGATATTGTTTTCAGGTATTGGGTTGGTACAACAAACTGTAAGGATATATTGTGACAATCAGATTGCAATCTTCCTAGTGCAAAACCTGACTTATCATTCAAAGACAAAGCATATTGATGCTCAATATCACTTTGTGAGAGACATTGTTTAAGAAAAGAATGTGTTGTTGATGACGGTGGACACTTTGAATAATGTTGTAGATTCATTAACAAAATTTGTGAACACTAAGAAGTTCTCTTGGTGTATAGGATCTATGGGAATTGTTGCCCTGGATTATTGACTATGCAACACAATAACCCCCTGTATGCAAAGAAAAAAACAAGTGGGAGAATGTTGGGTATGTGTTATATTATTTGCGCAACCAAACGTAGTGTTTTCATTGTATTTGGCATGCACAGAGGGGTGGGGGGGGTCACAGGGGGGTGGGAGCCCCCCTTGCATGGGGGTTCGAGGGCAGTGCCCCCAAAAAAATTGTTGGTTTTTACGTATGTTTTTAGCGGTTTTTCAACACACGATTTTAAATAGGTATTTGGTTTTCCCGATTTGGGTTTCCAGGCTAAAATATTTGTGTAATGTGTGTGTGTGTGTGTTCCATTGTATATTTTCTATTTTTATTAAGAATATATTTGCAATAAGTCATTGTACAAGGTTAAAATATTAACATTCAATATTGGCAGATATGTGAGGTCCACAAATGAAATTTTAATTTTCATCCTTGACACATATTTTATAGAAATCAACTGGAAGAGCATGCTCATAAAATAAATGCTCGTGTATAAGAAGATAAAAAGTACCCCATGGAATCATTTTAGCTTTACTATTCAACCCAAAGACACTTATTGTTTAGATACAACTCAATCATCATGTTCCAACAATACAGGACTAAGTCATGACACATCCATTATTGTAGGACCCATCCTAATGGATGATCAAATAATAACTAGTTTAGATTTTGAAGATGGTAAGTTTATGATGCTTTACTTGGAATATGAAGAATATTGGCCACCGAAATGCACTTGTGGGGAAGTTGATTGTATATTTTTCGATGATGATTTTTACCAACAAAATAGATTTAGTTTTTATAAAGATGCATTATCTCTTGATAGACACCACCCATACTCACAGGACCCTCATAGAAATTATTATAAGTTTATTTTGTTTGTTGTGATATACACTTTCTTACATGCAAAAATTTTGATCCAAAAACATTATGATTGGTGTGTACTTGTTATATCAAAATGTTGAAAATCTCTCTTTCATGAAATGTATTGGTGGGTTCATTAAAAGTTATAAGTTCATGAACTGATTTTTTTAAGTACTTCAATCCCAAATCTAGTAGTGCCAATAAGATGCTAATATATTTTATTGGCATATTAGGATTTTATCCATCATTTATCACTAAGAGTAGGGGCCAAGCAATGTGGGATAACCCCAACATGAATCTATTTGAATTTGGCAAGGCGCACGAAGCTAGAAATGTCTTGACTTCACATCAACCTAAGAATATTTGGAGTGACTTGTCTCAAGATTTAACTTTGTCTCTAATACCCAACCTCAACACTAGTTTCATTATATGTAGTATGGGTATTCTTAATGTAATATACATGGATAAAAATTTGCACATTACCACTATAAATATATTTTTGGTCTAAAATATATGCAAAAATATAATAGATGAAAACCTTAAATAGCATAAAGACAAGAAAGAGATTTTCAAGCAATGCACATAGATCATAAAAGTAGGATGGGGGACCTACAACCCTGATGGTGGATTGCACCTACAATTCTAGATTTTTGGAGAGAGACTTCTTCAATATTATGTCTATTAAGAGATATAGAATTCATTATATAAAAATGGGTAAACCCATTTTATATAAGAAGAGAGTGAGAGAAGTCCTAACTTGTGAATATTATTTCTATTAAGAGATATAGAATTCATTATAGAAAAAGGGGTAAACCCATTTTATATAAGAAGAGAGTGAGAGAAGTCTTAACTTTTGGTCAAGATGCATGTAATGGATAATTAGGTCCTTGTTTGATCCAGGTGGATATTGGTGGCCACCCACCTATTCCATTTGGACCCCCACCATTGCTTCTTTCTTTTTTTCATTTTCTGCACAATTTACTATTTTTAGCAGTTTTTTGGGTCCTGAACTTTCGGAATCGTTTTGAGGCCCTAAACGACGTTTTTTGAGAAAACGGGGAGTAACATGGAACAAAGTTTAATGTTTCTCACTCAAAAGTTGTAGTCCTCAGATAGATATTTTTAACGAGGTATTGATCATGTCAAACAGAGATCGTATGCCAAAGTTACGTCCCCGGAAAGTTGATGTACCAATTTACCCAAATGGGGCCCATAGTCTTGGCGTTTCATCTCCTAGGGTTAGGTCTTTGGATGTTTAGGGTTTTCCATTGTTTCTCAATAATAATAGGCCTTAGAGCCTCATTGTAAGATAGTTCAAAGGCCATTAGCTACCACATCTCTTCTCAGAGATAAGCTACCAACGCCCTAGCTAGTTTATTTCCATTATGTCTGTAAGTGTATTTCAGTCATTTGTTATTAATGAAATGAAGTCTTATTTTCGCTGCATCTCTGCATTTGTGTGTGTTTATGTATTTCATTATGTTCCTACATAAATCTGGATCAGTGGTATCATAGTGGTTTTCTCATTCTCGATCCTTCTTTGCATGTCCCCAACGAGGTCGGAGTATAAGGAGTTAGGGCTCGATCTGGTTGAACCTTTGCAAGATCAGGATCGCAAACCTCGATGACCGCCCATGGGGGAAGAAAAGAACGATGAGGGATCAAGAGATCCTATCAAAATTTTGCTCGACGGATGCCCATTGGTGGCACATCTACATCCAACAACCACTCTGGAGGCACCACTCCTCTTAAGGTACAAGTAAACTTTGACATTCCCATATTTGAGGGACAAATAGATGCAGATGTCGTAGATAGATGGTTGAATATGTTAGAAGGATATTTCTCATTTCACGACTTTTATGACTGAGAAAAGATTATTTTTGCACTCCTCAAATCCGCCCCCCATGTCAAGGACTGGTGGGAAACCTACTGGGAGAAATAGGGCGAGGGGGAACCCTCCCTGTTCTCGGTCACACCCACTTGGAATTATTTCTGAGATGCCATCAAGGAACAATATTATCTCATGGGGAGCTATGAGGAAAAATACATATAATGGACTACGTTGCGGCAGCAAAGGGACCAAGTTGTGCACGAGTTGAAGAATTTGTTCCATACCCTACGCACAAAGTTGGGTATCAAAGATTCAGAGAAACATTTGGTATTAAAGTACCGTAGTTGTCTGCATAGATACATTCAGGAGGAAAAGGAGTTCCTCGACATATCCTCACTTGGTGCGGCATACCGATATGATGCCAAGATTGAGCAGAAGTTCAAATAGAAGAAGTGAGACTTTGGGTCTGTGAATTAGAAGCAAGGGAAAGGTACCCCCAAAACATAGAACAAAGGACCAAGCCAAGGCAGGGCGGCCCAGGACAACCCGCCAAAGCTGCAAGCAAAGAAAAACACCATGAATCCAAAAAAGGGCATGGGGAATTTGTGTGAGTTCCATAAGAGCTCCACCCACAACACAAGTGAGTGTCAGGCCAAGCAATCACTGGTAGTCGAGTTGAAGTCTTCTGAATCAGATGCATGCTCTGACTCTGAACCAGAAATTGAAAAGGGGAATGACAGGGGGAATCAGATTATCGATGCAGAGCCTAACACCACTGTTGCCACTGTTATCTCCCAAAAACGCACCGTCATTTTGGGTGATAGAACGGGTTAAAAAACTTTACTTCTATGAGTGTTGGCCTTCAAAATTCGAAGTCTCAGCTTTCGGCAGTTTAGCTTGTCTGTTTTAGTCTAGTTAACTGCCGAAACAGGTTGTTTTCGGTAGCTAAGGCAGTCTGTCAGAATGACCTTAACTGCCGAAAAGATTTCCATGTGTAAAAATAAAAAACTCTTTTCCTCTTGCATATGCCAAATGTCCACCTACAGGTCAATTGGCGAACCAATAAATTCTAGTCAAGTCACAAAGCTTAGTGTACCCAGCCATGAGTCATTCCACGAGATAAACCACATAGCAGTTATAAGTCAGCAACACCAGGCCAAAGGCACGCATAGTTGTTTGAAAAAGCAACATGGCTTGATCTGTGGGTTTTCTTTTTACAGATTAATACATCAGGTTGATTATGCAAAGGTTCAAGCTAAGCCATTGGTCAAATACTAAGCTACACAACATGCAGAATGACCTTGCAACGGGTCACGTGTTTTGTATTTTAGTTCTAAACAAGTTTTGAATTTATCAAGCAGGAACTTGCGTTGTGGTATTAATTTTCTTGCAGGACATTTGAAGAAAGTCGCTCGCCGATCATCAAGCATACAAGAGATACACGTTGATATCTTTTGTACATATGTCAAAARAGGAGGCATGCGTGGTGGATTTCATATTGGTCRCTYTGGCATTGGCATTYGTACCAGACAAAATTGGGGATTACAGCTGGAAGCATATCCTGTTGCGTGGAGCTTGCACACTTTGCGTTATTCTTTAATTTGGGTCAATACTGCTGTGCTAGGTCGCGAACCTTTGGGCATGAGAGTATCCAGGGGCCGTGTACAAGCTGGGGATCGAAATATTCAGGGCGGTGTTCGTGTTGAGCTTGTCGTGGTGACACAAACCCGAATCGATCAAACCCTTACTTTGCAACTTGGCTTTGGCGTTGGAAGAACTCTTGGCTAATCTGGAATTGTGGCTATTTTGCTACGAAATGGGATTTCGTTGGGGTCGTTTTGGATAGGCAAAGTCACCAGCTGTTAATGTAAACAATGTTGCTCCAACAGAAACTGAAATGAACGGGAAGGTTCTGAGCGGGAGAATAATATTTGTGGAGACTGAAAAACCTAAATCTCATCTTAGTGGGGATCTTCCAAGTGCCACAGTCCTTCCTAAAGAAGAATCTGAACTGGAGGCTCAACTAGAGCTCTTTATTCACATTATCCCGGACAAGACAAACAATTCCCTGACTATAATCGACAGTGGTATTGGCATGACCAAGTCTGATCTCGTGAACAACTTGGGAACCATTGCCAGATCTGGTACCAAAGAGCTTATGTAAGCACTTGCAGCTGGTGCTGATGTCAGCATGATTGGACAGTTCGGTATTGGTTTCTACTCTGCATATTTGGTTGCCGAGAAGGTGATTGTAACGATCAAACAATAAGGATATAGAACTGACAATCTCGAACTCGTATATATGTCCTTACTGGTCACAATCGTTATGTAATGTGCGCTTCTTTTTCATCCTAAGGAGGATTTGGTTGTTTCAGCCTCCTTGGATCAGAATGTTCGTGTAGGGGATATTGGTGCCCTGAGGAAGAAAAATGTCTCTCCAGCTAATGATATTTTAAGGTTAACACAAATG
>JASDQU010252864.1:929-13030 GCA_032191745.1 Picea mariana
GTAGAGGAAAAAGGGAAAGATTATTTTCAGGGGTTTTCTTTTGAGCAAGCTTAAATTCTCAGACAAACTGTTAAGAAACCTAAGAGAGTCAGAATCAACCCAAACATAACCACTTTTAGTAAGAGAATAAGAACTATGAAAACTGGACTTACTGAATTTAATCATTTGCTGATTTTCAAGGTTAATACATAATCTCTCCTACTTTGATGAGAAAGCCCGAAAACGTGAAAGATAGTATCAAGGGTATAAAAGGATATGTTCGACAATCTGTAAGCCATAAAACCTAGGTTATGATTTTTTAATTTTTTTTTAAATAACTCTTTGGACTCTTTTCTTCTTCTTATTATTATTATTTAATAGTTATAAAACTTAACTAATTTTTATTTTATTTTTATTTATTTACAAAATGAGAATGGATTTTCTAAAAATGAAAAAAAAAAAAAAACCGGTATATACAATGAGATTTTCTGTAAATTAATCATTCCATATAATGCTATAAAAAACGCCCATAAACAGGGGCATTCAAGATCTTACCATCCAATTTTTCAAGTAGAAATGAATTTTTTCCTTCAGAAGATACTACCTTAAATGGTCCATACCAAACATGATCAAATTTACCATTTTTTCCTGAATCTTCTTTCGAGCATCCCACCTCAAAACCAGATCTCCGGGGAGAAAATTCCTATCCTTGGCTTTACAATCAAATAATATCTTCATGTCATCTTGGTACTTCTGTAACTTTTCATCCACTGCAGCCCTGTGTTGTTGAACTTCAATCAGCTGATTTATCCTTCTTGTGAGAAGGTTTGGTTCTTCCTTCTCGTCTTGCCATAGTTTCATCACAGGAAGTGCTAGATTTATGGGCAACAATACATTTGTTCCATATACCATTTTAAAGGGAGAAGTACCGATAGACTTTTTTGTGCCTATCCGATTTGCCCACGGAGCATATTTTAAATGCAAATGCCAAGATTTTTTATTTTCATTTAAGACTTTCTTCATTATACTGATCAATCTCTTGTTAGAAGATTCTGCCAGACCATTTCCCTGCGGGTAGTATGTTGTGGAATGTCCTAACACAATATTATATTTCTGGCAAAACCTGACCATTGCCATAGACTTAAAAGCATGCACATTGTCTGTGACTATCTTTCTAGGACAACCGAACCTAGACAAGATATTTTCTTCTAAGAAGTCTATAACTACTGAATCAGTGGCCTTCCTTGTTGGGATGGCGTCCACCCATTTGGTGAAATAGCTTGTAGCGGTCAGAATCCATCTATGTTGGGCACTTGAATGAGGATTTATCTCACCTATGAAATCAAGTCCCCATTGCTAAAAAGGAGCTTCTGTCTTGACTGGGACTAATGGCATCGCCGGTAGCTTATTTTTTCGTGCAAAGAATTGGCAAGGGCTACAAGCTCATACCTTAGCATTAACATCTGGGAAAAGTTTAGGCAAGTAATAACTAGCTCTCAGGATTTTATATGCTATAGCTCTCCAAGCGTGGTGTCCTCTACAGACTCCTTCATGAAATTGACCTATAACTTCTTCTGTTTCTGATTCAATTAGACAGACTAAGAGGAAACCAAGCGGGTCTTTCCAGTATAATTGTTTTTCAGAAATACAGTATTTAACTGCATGCAGCTTTGGCGTTCTTGCTTTGGGTGGAGACAAGTCAGTTGGACATTTCAAAGTTAATAAGTATGTTACTATGTCCTTGTACCAATTAGACGACGTGAATTTCTCCTCGATCCTGTTTTCGACCATTTGGTCCTCAAGTTCATTCACGTCTACCCATCCTTCTTCCTCCTGAGAACTGTTTATCCCAAGAGCCCTGAAATTGGATTCAACCAAAAGTTTAGCTAAACCCTGTCCTTTTACCAATTTGGTTGGTTTAACCTCCAAGTCGAACTCTTGAATTTTTGCAAGCCATCTTCCTCATTTACCATCACTGTCTTCTTGAACCAAGATATCTTTTACAGCACTAGTGGGTACATATGCAATCACTTTAGAATACAAAACATAAGTCCTGAAATCTTTCAATGCTTTTACCATGGCATACGCTTGCTTTTCCATTATATTATATTTAAGTTCAGCATCTCGGAGACTTTTGCTAAAGAAGGCTATCGGTTGTTCGAAACCTTCTCCGTTCTTCTGAAGGAGTACAGCAACAAGTGTGTGTTCAGAGGCAAATGAAAAAATAAGAAAATCTTTGAGATAATCGGGACTCGCTAGTACTGGTGCCTCACTTATAACCTTCTTAATATGGGAAAAGGATGCCTTAGCTTCAACTGTCCATTTTACTTCACTATTTTTTCTAAGCATATCTGTAATCAATTTAACAATTTCAGTGAAGTTAGGAATAAATCTTCTCAAGAAATTTATTTTTCCTAAAAATGATTGAATTACTTTAACATTCCTAGGAATAACTATTGTATCTATAGCCTCTACTCTTTTAGGATCAATCCTAATTCCATTTCGGGATACGATATGACCCAACAACTTGCCTTCCTGCATAGTGAAATGAGACTTTTTAGGATTTAAGGATAGACCAAACCTGCAGCATTTTTCAAATGTTTGTTTGAGATGAATCATATGGTCTTCATCCGATTTTGAAAAAACAGTAAGATCATCCAAATAGATGACTACAAACTTGTCTTGTTCACCGACGAAAGCAATATCCATTGCGAGTTGAAAAGTAGCTCCTGCATTCATTAGTCCAAACGACATTTTATCGTACATAAATGTGCCCCAAGGAGTGGTAAATGCGGTTTTTTCTTTGTCAAGATCACTAACAACAATCTAATTATAACCCAAAAATTCATCAATCATTGACATTCTATTAGCCCCTACTACTTTTTCAAGAACATGGTCCATTTTAGGCAGAGGATAATTATCTTTGAGGTAAGATTTATTAAGATTCCTGAAATCAACACATAATCCGATTTCCCCATTTTTCTTTCTAACTAGGACTAGATTAGCTACCCAATCAGAATATCTTAGGGGTACAATTATCTTAGCGTCAAGAAGTTTTTTGACTTCTCATTCGATGACAGGTAATAAAATAGGGTTAAATTGTCAGAGTTTTTGTTTGAAAGGTTTGACACCTGGTTTGAGAGGTATTTTATGTTCAATTACAGAAGTGTCATATGTTTTCAGTTCTTCATACGACCATGCAAAAACATCTTTATATTTTCTTAACAGCTCTGTGTATTTGTTTTTGTTTTCTGTTGATAAATATTTGGATAGTTTAACCATTCGGGGGTTATCTTCAGTTCCTATATTACAATCTTCAACCTCCTCTGGTTGGGGTTGTAGAGTAGTTTTAGAAGGGATGTCATCTTGCTTAAAAAGTCTTTCCAAAGGGATTAGACCCTTGGGGATTTGGTTGTTCTTGAGAACAAGCATTCGATGGTTTGCAATTTTATCGTGAAATTATTTAGAATCCTCCCCTTCTTGCATGATCCTAATAGGATCATTTTGATTCTCCTGATCGGTATGCGTTTCTGCAAATTCATCTAATGATTCTAGAAACCTTCGAAGCTACTCATTGTCTTCAAAAACCTGCCAATGTTGTATATTATTTGGTATTGAAGGGAGATGTCTCATTTTTATATGATATTTTAAATTAAAAGCAGTTGGGGGTGTAAAAGTTGATGCAGCTTTGGCTAAAGCATCAACCTATTGATTCTCGGATCTTGGGACGAAATGAAAATTCACAGATGTGAAGAAATTCTCAATTAAATCCCAAACACAATTCCTATAGGACCATAATCTAGGATGCTTAGCCTGATATTTCCGATTCACTTGTTTTATAATTAACTTTGCGTCACCAAATACTTCGAGTTTCTTAATTTTTGTCTTTCTAGCAGCTTCTAGTCCTAGCACTAAAGCTTCATATTCACATACATTATTTGTACAATCTATATTCCATTGGAACCTATATGAAAAGGGAATAACAAATTGATCATCGGGAGCGATAAGAAGTGCTCCTACCCCAGCTCCAAGATAGGAGGAAGCACCATCAAAATACATTTTCCATACACCAGTACTATATACATTTTTCTCTATTTTTTTTTTTTCAATTTTTTCTTCTATACATTTATCATCTACATCTACTTCAAAATCATCATCTAAATATAATATACAATTTCCCAAGTCTTGGTCGGCAATATAAACTGGATGATTGTTGGTGTTATTTGGGTCACCTACAGTAAATGCCAACCTAGTCTCTCTGTAAAGACGAGTGAATTGGCCTTCGAAAACTGGAATTGTAGCATAAGTCATATCTAGCTGGAGAGATCCTCCAAGATTGGCGCCCCATGATCTGGATAATAGCATACCATACTTTGGGGGAATGTCAGCGACTACTACATCCATAAGAATACTTTTAGCAGGTATTTGAGCCAAACCTACCACTAGGTCTTTAATCATACCTATGCATTTTACTTTCCTCGAATCGAAATAATATAAATCACCATAGGGTCTTGTGATTTCTAGACCAAGTTTTTCCATTATCACCTTTGGCATAACATTGTGGGAAGCTCACATACAGTTGTGAAGAAGGTGATCAAATAGAGTTAATGTAATGTAAAAAGGAGCCATGGTGTCTCTTGCACTTTCGACGTGTGGACCGAAAACTAAGATAGGTTTGTCATCCTCTAAGTTAATAGCATCGGCCTGGCTTTCATCTTCGGAAAAATTAATCATTTTGGCGATTTGTTTTTTGTATACAGGATTTTTATCTCACTCAACAAGGGGAATAGGAATTTTGATTTTATTTATTTCGTTTTCCAAATTAAAGTTTCCTAGAGCCTTGTCATTTTCAATGTTCGGGGCTTCCATACCTTTCTTCTCAATTTTACATTGAGATGTGACCTTGTTTTCTTTCATAGGAGCTGGTGTCTTCACAGGGAGTGTTCCTACTGGTTCTGACTGTATAGGTTGTGTTTCAGCTATGATTCTTTTTGCAGACTGTTTATCTACAACCTTTGGAGTTACCTCATCAGTTTCATTTCTTGGAAAATTCTTTTTTGTCGGAACATTTGGGAGATTTTTGTTTCTTGGTCTCAAATTATATTTTCCCTGTAATTCAGCAATAATATCGTCTGCAATATTTTGATATGTGAAATCATCAGTCATATTATCGTTAACATGTTGTTCCGATGTACTTTCTTTATTTAAAGATGCTTTATAATCCTGTCTAGATAAATAATGGGATTTATTATCATCGCCAAGGTTACTAATATCTTCATCGATTTCTTCAAAATATCCTAAATCTTCCTCTCCAATGTAGTTTTCACTTTTAAAAGGTGTTTGAATTTTTTGATCTTCATTTTTAATTATTTTCTGTGGTCCCTGAGATTCAGGATTTCTTTGAAAATCTTTTCTGGGGAAATTATCTCTTTTTGATTTCTCAAGTTCCATTTTCAAGATCTTGTTTGAAAGTTCTCGAATGGCCCTAGCCATCTCTTCTATTCTATCTCCAGAGGATTTTCCTGACCCTGAAGGTCCACCTTGCTCTTTAAATTTTTTATTTTCTTTGTTTCGAGTTTCAGTCTTTGCTTTAAGTTTTCTTGATGCCATCATATTGGATTCAATCTCAAGCGCATCATACTACATTTTTGTGAGATCTATTGATCTCCTTTCTCTCAATAATAAGGCAAAGTCGGGGTCAAAAGCGCCAACAAAAGTCAATTTTGCTATAGGTTGTGATGGTTTAACCTCAACTGGAATTTTATTGTACAACTTATTGAACCTCTGTGTGAATTCTAAAACTGACTCAGAGTTTTTCTTTCTGAGGGCTCTGAATTCGGTTAAGTAGTAGAGGTGATACTTCCTCTCTCCCCATTGTCTAATAAGTGCACTTTCAAGTTGTTCATAGAATATTAAAGATCCAGCTGCTAAGGATCGGAACCAGGTCCTCACCTGTCCCTCAAAAGTTTGAACAAGGAGTCTAGAATAAACATCTTCATGTTCTATTCCGAGTATTTCAGCAAATTGATCAAAAACGTTTATATGTTCTTGGGCAGTCAAATCACCTTCCCCTGTAAATTTCGGAAGGCTTTTCATATAGTTCTCGGGGAGATCATGAAGAGGAACATGAAGAACAAGGGGAGAGTATCTTGCAGCCACTTTAGCGAAAATCCCAGGAAGTGGTACTTGACCACCTCCAGGGGCACCACCTCCAGCTCCAGCACCGCCTTGTGCTACCATGGTTAGATTTGGGACTGAAGTTTGGACAGTGTGAGGAGAAGATTCTTTGAAATCTGGAGAAGAAACTTCAGGGAATGAGAAAGTATCAAATGAGGGGGGAAGTGAAAGTGATCTTTCTAGAGTTTCTGATGAGTGTGATTGCGTAAAGTCAGGTTGATCTATAGTATATGTGGACAAAAGACTTGTTTTAGTGATTTTCGCGATTTTAAAATTTTTTGCGGATTTGAGACTGGCGAGGTCTGCTTACTATCCAGGTTTTTTCTGGTGTTCTTTCGGCTACTAGCCAATTTAGTCATTGTGGAGTCGCCAGGTGAAAAATAATAGCCTTAGAAGGTTTTCTGTCCTTGTTCGCCATCAAAAACAGAAAATGTCAATGTCGTTCTTCCCAGGGAAAAAATTCATTTCTTCGTTCCCCGGCAACGGCGCCAAAAAGATGTTGTTCCTAAGTTTATGTTTTAAGGATATAAAACATACCGTCAAGGCATCCGTAAATGATTTTAAAGGAATGATTTAGAAATAGGAAATCAAAGAAGGTTAAGGCAAAATCAATTTCTCAACTGTCTTTGTCTTGCTTCTTGTTGTTCTTTGATGCTAATGTATCACTCAATAGTAGCCATGAACATCCAAGCTCTACTCGGTTAGTTGTTGTCTGTAAAATGGTATTAAATAAATTTAAGGCAATGCTGGTTTGATCCTGAAGGCCTGGTTCAACGTTAGGTTGTCTGATACTAGGGACACTCATGGATGATAAAACTTTATTCATTTATTTATAAAGGGATTTTAATCAGTTTGTTAATTCAGATTTCCAGAGATGAGATCAAGGAAAAAAATTTTAAAATATAAAACAGTAATGTAAACACATTCAAGTCCGTTTCCTAGTTTTGTAACAATTTCGAGAATTATAATCAACAAATAAACACTACATAGAAATATAAGACTTTGATCAAGAAAGAATCTTATGTTTGAATAGACAGTGATGAAAGAAAAATGAGGTTTCTAGCAAGAGTAAGTATTAAGGAACAAAGTTTTACAGGTCTTAAAATTACTAAAAGTAATTTCAGAGGAAAAACTGTAAATCAGTTGACATCCAAACCAATCCGAAATATAAATCAACAATGTATATAACTTCAAATTGATTTACTTGTTAGAGAAAACATTAAAAGAAGAATTCAACAAAGTATACTAAACAGGGAGAAGATACATAGCTACAAAGTTGCAGTATCCAGAATCTCATTTGTGATCAATATTCTGATGTATTTCAAAACTGATATTACAAAAATGGCTCTCCAAAATTTCTGAAGCCTTTTCTCAGCCTTTTGAAACTATATTTATACATTTCATCAAAGCTTCTTGTTGGAGACTAACCAACTTCCTAATATTACGGTTACATAAAAATAATGTCAACCGTTTACAATTTCTTTTTAATTTCTAATAATAAAAACATTTAAAAAAGGTTTTAAGCTTGCGTTGACGAACTTCATTTTTCTGCATCAACACACTGAACACATTTTCCCAAAAAAATTACTAAGATCCTGGGAGCTTCGGCTATCTCATTTGCGTCAAATGAGAAAAATCTCCTCTGTAATTCGGGCAACCGACTTTCTATCATTCTTTCTATGAATTTAATAGTTTTCAACTTTAAACTTGAAGTCACCATCCACTTGTTGATCTCTGTGATGTTGATCAATTTGATGTTTGAAATCTCTGCTTTCTTTTCTTGCAACTCTTCTCTAAACTTCAACTGGTACTTGGCAATATTGACTTCTCCTAACAATCCAGAACAATCGTCTGTTGCGAAATTTAATGAATCTTTTTCAAAAAGATCGAAGATTCCTTGGCAATCTTTATTAACTTCTCTTGTGATTCGTTTATATTCGTCCAGCTTTGTTTCCCATACTTTAATCATTATATCCCCTTTAACCTGTTCATAAATAGATAATTTCTGAGTTTTTCCAATTTCTTCCTTTGATGAGAAAGCCACTGCTTTCTGAAAAGTTTTCCTAGCTTCTTTAGCCTCTCTTTCTTTCTGGAACACATTTTCCAAAGACTTATTTGATTCCTGAAAATAATTCTGGATTACTTCCAGATTCAAGAACACTTTTTCTTGTTCCTCCTCTATTCTTACATATATCTTTGATGCCTGTGTCCTGAAATTTTCAAGTTCAACTACCTAATTAGCAATAGAAATAATCTTATCTTGCAAAAGTTTGTTTTCTTCTCCCAGCTTTTGAACCTGTTCATTTGTGACCTGTATTAAGTGTTTTGCCTCATCCAAGTCTTTATTTAATTTTTGGATTTCTTGCATATCTTTAAGTCTAGCTTGTTCTAGACCCTTCTGTATTCCCCAACTAATATTTCTTTCATTTTCTTTTAGCTTGTCTTGCAACTGGATTATTGTTTGATCCTTCTGTTCAAGCATAGTTGTTAAATTACTTACATAATACATTTTTGTTGATGCTATTGCACCCATTGTACTTGCTAATTCTGTAGCAAACTCTCCATCCTTGAGTTTCTTTCCATCTATAATAACTCTGTTTTTTTTAATCATTCCTTCTCCTCTTGGATGAATTTCCTGTTTCAAGACTGCTCTTTGCTTTTTGCTAAAAACGTAATCCGAAGGAGGGATTTCATCTCTTGAAATCGGATCTAGATCACTGACATATAAAACTCCTTCATGGGGGATTCCAAAAGTCGACTGTAATGGAGTTAAAGAAGTGATAGGACTACCAAGTTCTGTTGAAGCTATTCCTCCTATCTTTTCTGGAACATTCTTCATGATTTCTGGAATTGTTTTTGTCTCTTTGCCCTTATCCATTCCTAATTCTTTTGTTTGACAATCCTCCGTATCTTGGGAAGGTATCTCAGTATCTTTCAACTTAACTTTGTCATTTGTTTTACCCTGAGTATTAGTTTCAAACCCTGGAGGGGTTTCTTCCTGTTCTGGCGATGGGGTCGAAATTTCACCCTGTAAAATCTTAAGCAGGCAGCTTCTCCTATGGCTTTGAAAAGATGTAAACCCAGCCTGTGAGTCAGGTGGCAAGGCCTGGACTCTATTCAACACTTCTTCATAAGACTTACCATCTTTAAAAATATCATCATAAACAAAGACTTCATGTTCATATGCCTTTAAATTACAATGTATGTAATGCCTACTTATTATTTGGTAGGGGTCATATTTTCTGTGCTCAATATTTACTAGATTCACTTCTTCCAATGACTCAGCCTCTACCTTAGAATGGCCTAAATTTGATAAAGGAAATTTCCTGACATGAACAGGGAAAGATGCCCATGCTTTTTTCTGAAGTGCTTTTAATTCCAACCCAATACCACCCTTGGCTAACTGATGAGCTACTTCTTTGCATACCAATCTGTATTGTAAGAATTTCGGGAGTGCGTGAGGGGGAATGGAACAGCCATAGACCCTAATATAGGAAAAAGTTTCCTCAATAAACCAGTCGGCAACTGATTTAAGACTTTCTATGACTGCATCAGAAATGCCAGGGGGTTTGCATCCAAAAAATAATTTGTGCATAGGAATAATGACAAAATGACAAACATCGTAAAAGACGTCTTTAACTTTTTCTTCCCAAAGGGCTGAGTGATATATATGAATGGGTTCTGGACATGAGATGCTCCAACTCCAATTCATTAATGGAAATGGGGTCATAAAACAGATGGCATCCATAATATATGCAGACATATAAAAAGACACTAGTTGTCCCTTTGACTTGACTGCTTTATAATTTAAAATTTCTTGTGTCAGGTTATCCGATAAAATTTTATGCCAGTTAAAACTATTTCCTTCTGAAACTTCCTCTAAGAAGGGTACCCAGTCTACATGAAAGTGACAGGGATCTTTTCTCCCGAAAAGTCTAGATAACATCATGGCTACATAAACCATATATTCGTTTAAGGAAGTTGTAGCATAAATCCAATGAGAATCAACCCTAAACTTTGCTTCAGACCTCGCCCATCCTTTAATCATGTTGGGGTATGTCTGGTCTGCCTCAATACATTCTTTTCTCTGAAATTCAGCTAAAAATTCAACATTAAAGGTGTGTTTATAATTCGACGATAGTTTATACATTACTTGAATGTGCTCAGGCCAAAATGAGCCGACGATAGCTCCTTGCTCGTTCTGAATACTCCTTGTTGGGATATCTACCTTATCTAGAGCCCAGCCAACCATCTCAGTAAATGCCACCAGCCTCGAACGCGCAGCAACCTTATGAAGTTCAGACTCAGCAATGTCCCGGAGATGATTTTTAGATTCAGGGTCTGCATACTTTAACTCATCCTCCAGCAATTCAGAGATTTGAACCCATGATTTGATGGAGTGTATGGCGTGTGGAGTAGTATCAGAGATAATATCACCTTCCTGTATATCTTCATTTTTCTTCGGTGCCTTTTTAGGTGCTATGGCTCTTCGTTTGACTTAAAAACCTGTCACAGATAGTGGACGAATAAGCTCAGCTTAAATTGTAAATACAGACATTCGAACGTTTACTTAGAATATATTTAAAAAAGACGAGATTTACACAACTGTCACGAATTTAAAGCTGTTAATGCAGAAGATATTTTTGGAGATATGCATTTAATATCCGTACTTAGGCGCTCTCGGCTTTTCAAATAAAACAGGAAACTTACTTAATCAAAAAACGAAGCATTAATGAACATTTATAGAAAGATTACCTTTATTAATGTTAATGTTAATTAATGTTAATTATAGATTAAATCTAAAAACATGATTTTTTTGGGGTTTCGACGATCGTGATGTCGAAAGGTATGTCATCGGAAAAGCCCGATCGCCGAAATTGCGAAATCGCGAAATAGCGATGTTTTATTTAAGATTTAAACGTTTTTAGCATGTTAATTAATCGAGATTAGACCCTTTCGAGATTTCGGCAATCGGGATTTCGGGAAATACGATGACATGAGACGTGCTCTTACGGAATCGTGAATCCCGAAATCACGAAATCGTGATGGCTTGTTTCTTTTTCAAAATAAGTTTTAACTTATCTTAATTAAATGAATAATCATGATTAGAGCCAAAACATCATTAGTTTAATCTATCGGGATTTCGAAAATTGGGATTTCAGGAAACATATTGACAAGAGATGCGTTCCTTATAGAACCGCGAATCCCGAAATCATGACATAATTATGTTAACTTTAAACCTTTCTTAGAAGAGACTAATACTAATCATGTTTTAATTAAGACTTAAACGTATCGGGGAATCGGAGATCAGGGTTTCGTGATTCAATTTGCATCGATCATCTGTTTACAAAAAACCCCGAATCCCGATTTCTTTAACATTTAAATGAAAAACTCGCAAATTTAAAATTACAACCTGTTTTAAATAATTTTTTCAAAAGAGCGTTGGAAAACTTATATTTTTGTAAATTTTTAACCATTCTTTATAAACGATAAAAAGGTATCGCAAATTTGGAAATGATGAAATTCTTGTTTTAGGAAAGCCGAAAACTTAAAGGCACAAAAATAAAAATCAGGGCCTTAAGGATAAAAGATTTTAAGATATGTTTCAACACCCCGAACAATAACCTCCTCGCAACTTTGATGTGAACCGAATATTGTTCGTCGATCATGTTCTTAGATTGATGGCTCACGATCTATCTTCGGTGTTGTTCTTCTAGTTTCTACTGTCCTTCCACTTAAAAGTGATCCAATGGTCATGAAGACACTTGAAGGAGATCAACAATCAAGGATGGTTGCGGAACCACAACTTGTGAGTGATTTAACATGTCACCAAAACTCCGCAATTTGAAGTTGTGCACTGTTGGTGAGTCAACCACAATTGTCTATCTTCAAGGCTATAAGATCTGACGGTCCTAACTAATTGCAAGATTGGAAATAGCATAATA
>JASDQU010252866.1:0-11395 GCA_032191745.1 Picea mariana
GAGGATGATGGACGATATCTTGTGACCTTTCACCAATACTTTTTTAGTTGTGTATCTGGATGAAATTCTCATTTACAACAATACTTGGGCCGAACACTTGCATCATATTCAGCAGGTTCTGCACACCCTGCAGCAGCACAAGCTATATGCCAACTTGGAAAAATTCTTCTTCGGCATGGACATGGTCCATTACCTGAGCTACAAAATTGATCAACATGGTGTACATGTGGATCCAACCAAGATCCAAGTCATCCTTGATTGGCTAGCCCCAACTAGACACACTCAGCGTCAAAGCTTCTTCGGCCTTGCCATTTTCTATGCCATGTTAGTGTTGGGATTCTCCCATATTGCATGGGCGCTCAATGAAATAACCAAGGGTGGTGGTAATATGAAATTTGTGTTGGGTCGGTCACAACAAAAAAACATTAGATGATTTGAAGTAGTGCTTGTGCTCAGCCCCAGTAATTTCACTACCAAACCTGCATTATCCCTTTGAGATCAAGATAGATTCTTTAGAATATGTGGTGGGTGTCGTTCTCACTCAGCACGACCACATCGTGGCCTATGATAGTGAGACACTATCATATGTTTTCTTTAAGTACCCTACTTATGACAAAGAAATGTACTCCATTGTGCAATCCTGCCGCTAATGGAGACATTACATTCTTGGGAAGCAGACAATCATCCACACTAATCATAAGCCACTACAGTTCCTATAGACATAAGGAAAATTGTAGAATGATTGCCATCAAAAGTGGTCGACATTCTAGCAACAATTCCACCTCAACACCAAGTATAAAAAATGAAGCACCAATCGCATCGTTGATTGCCTCAACAGACCACCAGTCACAACACTCACTACAGTGTTAGAATCCTGCGGCCATGAGACCTATGGATGGCCCCAACTCTATGAGACAGACCTGGACTTCAACATCGCCTACCAAATGTTGGGTGCAAACACAGTTGTCGATAATTTCCATCTTCATGATGGGTTGTCGTGTCATCTGGGCCATATATGTGTTCCATCAAGAGAGTGAGCGAAGTTGATCTGGGAATCCCACTAGACACTAGGAAGACACTTCGGTGTCAAAAAGACAGTGGAGATGCTACAGAAACATTTATACTGGCCAAAACTTCGATAAGAGGTCAACAAGTATATCAGGTCCTTCACTAGATGCACTATTGCCAAACCGACCACTAAGAAATAGAGCCTGTACACCCCTCTTCCTACTCCTGAGAGGCCATGGGAATCCATATCAATGGACTACATGTCGGGCCTCCTGTCCACCAAGCAGGGAAATGACTGTGTTTTTGTGGTTGTTGATCGCTTTTCTAAGATGACGATTCTGGTTGCTTGCAAGAAGAACATCACAACAGAGGCCACTGGAAAGCTCTTCTTTGAACGAGTCTGGGTACATTTTTTAATCCCACAAACCATTGTCTCAGATCAGGACAGTCAATTTCTTTGCACATTCTAGTCGAGCCTCTGGTCACTTCTGGATACCAAGATCATCAAATCAACGACCTTCCACCCCTAGAAAGATGTCCAAACCAAGGTCGTAAATCGAATGATTGTGTATATCCTTCACATGTATAATTCAAAGAACCCTCGCACATGGGATGAGAGTCTTCCTTATGTCCAACATAGCTACAACTGAGCCCTGCATAGCTCAACCAACCACAACCCCTTTCAGGTGGGGTTGGGATTACAACCATTAGGTCCCATAGATGTTGCACTTCCCTTGCAGTCACCTCAACCGACTCATCTACTTCTCCAACTGAAGCTAAAAAAGCCACTTGTTTCATTGAGTGGATCCATCACATCTTCCAAGAGGTTTAGGATATCCTATAGAAGTCCAATGACAAGTACAAGCAACGCCGTGTTCAACATCGGGTTCCACATAAGTTTCAGGTGGGCAACAAAGTTTGGTTGCACTTGCAGAAAGAACGCATTACATGACCCCATCAGAAGCTTCTCCCACTCCTTTATGGGTCGTACACCATCACCAAGGCCATGGGGGATAATTCTTTTGAGCTCAACATTCCTCCTTTCCTTGGCCTCCACCCAATGTTCCATGTGGATCTCCTTCGCACTTATTTCCCACCATTACTGGACACCTCAGACATAGCAGAGCAGTTGAAACCAACATATATCAATCCCGAATACATACAAAAATCATCCAATGATTATATTGTGGACACATAGATCAAGGGCACTCAACAACATAGGATCCAACTTTATAGAGTCTTCAAAGCAGGGCAGCTCCTGCAACAAGGCAAGTGGCTCACTCGAGGCCAAATTCTGCAAAAATTTCCTCATCTAATGGGGGAAATCAACACAATGGATACCATTTATTTCTAAGGATGGAGGATTTATCCAGGTGGATATCGATGTCCACCCAACTTTTCTAAATGGCTCAAAATAGTTTTCCTACAATTTTGGCAATTTACTATTTTTAGCAGTTTTAACTTTAGGGGCCATTTTGAGGGCCTAAATGAAGGTTTTTAGGGATAGATATTCTAAATAATATCCAAAGGCATGAATTATCCCCCGAAATGAATCTCCACGATGATAAATTTCCAATGGGCTATCATACGCAAAAAATGGAGATCGTATGCAAAAGTTACGACCCTAGGAAGTTGATGTACTAACTTATCCAGACAGAGCCCACATGACTTTTGGCGCTTCATCTCCTAGGGTTAGGTTTTTGGATGTCTGGGGTTTTGGACATTCCTGTTTATTGTAAAATGGCCTTTATAGCCTCATTCTAGTCATCTTCTTACGAATGAGTGAAATCGTCACATCTCTTCTCAGAGATAAGCTGCCACCATTCCAACAATCTTGTTTCCACTGCATTTTATAGTTTCATGTTATTTCCTTATTGAATAGAAAACCAGTTTCACTGTATCTCTATTATTTTGTGTTAAGCACCTGCTAATAATCTCTATTCATTTCGTTCTACTCATAAAATCTGGATCATAAGGCCTATGCATTTAACTTTACTTGAATCAAAACAGTATAAATCCTTGTAAGGTCTAGTGATATCAAGTCCTAAGTTATTCATAATAGCCTTAGGTATAAGGTTATAAGAAGCACCAGAGTCTAGCATGGAATTGCGCAAAGTTTTTCATGAATATTCAAACTAACATAGAAGGGAGGTAAAACACCACTTTCATATTTTCCATCAACTTCAAGCCCAAATAATATCTCTGGTTGATCATAAGCAATGTTTATTATGTTTGTACTCATTCCTGCCTCTATGTTCAGATCTTTGATGACTTGTGATCTGTAAGTATTATTATTCATTAACGTTGTTAGAGGCATTTTTAGCTTTTCCAATTCATTTTCCAGGTTGAATAAGGTTTGAGTTTTATTTTGATTAGGGAGATCTGATTTCTCAACAACATTATTTTGTGAAGTATCTTTTGGATGACTCGTGGAGGGAACTTCAATTTGAGTTGTTTTTGATATATATTCATATATTCTTTTGGTTGGGACCTCTGAGTTTTTCTTTTGGGGGCTATCAGGAATATTCTTGGAAGGTGTATCTATTATCTTTTTTAAAGTTAGAAGATTTCTTAGTTGGATTATCATTAGACTTCTTACTTCTCAATTTATACTTTCTATGAACTTCCATAATTTAATTTTCAAAATCTCGTTGTTCTGATTCTTCCTCATCAACTTCAATTTTTGAAAGAAGGAAAAGATTTGTTTCTTCTTGGGTAAGGAAAGTAGAATCATTATCATTTATTCCTATAAGATTAATGTGAACATCATAACGTCCCTCAATTGTTTATTACCCTTCATCAACATAATTTTCTTGGAAAGGTGGCCTAATTTGTTGATCACAGACTCTTTGTTCTCTTTGTTCTCTAGGTTCTCTTTGTTTGATTTTGGGAGGATTTCTCTTGAAACTAGGATTTGTGATTTGGGAACCAGGTTGATTTTCTCTAGGTGGATTCCTATTAGTAATGTCTAATCTTTCGATCATCTTTTCCATAGTTATGACTAAGTAGTCTATTTTAGCATCATCATAAGAGGTAGATGGTTCTTCCTTGATAGTTACTCTCCTTTATGTTCTCTGCCTAGATCTCTTAGCTAACAGATTTGCCTCTACACTTACAGCACATCTTTGCATTTCTTCCAAATTTGTAGGGTTTCTTTCTCTCAATTGATAAGACATGTCAAAATCAAAACCATTAGGGAATTTGATCAAAGCTAGGCCTTGAGGAGGTTGTATGCATTATAAAGATTGTTAAATCAAGTGCAATAATCATCTACACTTTCCCCTTGGTTTCTTTTAATACTTTCATATTTATATAATATTTGAAGTGGATTTTTCTTAACTTCCCATCTATTGAGAAAAGATTGGTGAAAGACAGTAATGTCATTAAGGCTATCATTTGGTAAGGATTTGAACTATTTCCTAAATTCACCAGTTAAGATTTGGGAAAACAACCTCATTTTGACATCTTTCTAATCTACTTCTTCCAGGTCAAAGAAGTCATTCATCTTTTCAACATGTTGTTCTACAGTCATACTTCCAGTGCTATCAAAATGAGGAATACTAGTTTGATAATCCTGGGGCATATTGTGTAAGGGAGAAGCCAAAACAAGGGGAGCATATCTTGCTGCCATGATTGGTGGAGGAGGATGGATCATAGGAACGCATGTGATAGTTTGTATGTTAACTTGTAAAATTACTGGAGAAGTGGTGGAATATGTGGAAGACGTAGGGATGGAAGATATAGGATGAGTTAATTGAGGATTGATAGAAGATGCATAAATGGTCAGGGCAGAAAGTTCATAGACTATTGAATGTAGGCTTTGTGAAAATATTGATCAAAGTTTGATGCTATATCTTATAACTTCTCAAAGTTTTGTAGGAATTTCTAATCACGATCTGATCCAGGAGAGTGTCTTTCAGGTGTACCAGGTTGGAGGATATCTTGATCTAAATCTGTATCATCTACAAAGCTATTAGACTTGGTTTTGAAAAGGATATGCTCAAAAGGTAGATCAACCTAGATGTCTTGGATTGTGACAAAATTATCTGGAAGAGAGGTGGACCTAGGAGGAGGAGTACTACTCCCTTGACTTTCTTTTGTAATTCTTTTTCTCATCAATTTTTCAGGATTGTCTAGTACTTTTACAGGTTCTGGATTAGGGTGAGATATGGTATGAATTATTTTTGGAGCCATAATGATATAGATTTGATGAGAAGAATGAAATGAATATAGATTATTAACAGGTCCTTAACACAAAATAACAAAGATAAAGTAAAATTGCTTTTATATTGAAGAAGGAAATAAGCTGAAACTGTAAAATGTAGTGGAGACAAGCTTGTTGGAATGGTGGTGGATTATCTATGAGAAGAGATGTGACGGCTATTCTCATTCACAAGAAGATGATTACAATGATTCTTTGAAGGCCTTTTTTACAATAAAAACTGATGCCAAAAATCCTAGACATCCAAAAACCTAACCCTTGGAGATGAAGCGCCAAAAATCATGCGGGCCCCGTTTGGGTAAGTTAGTACATCAACTTGTTGCGGTCGTAACTTTTGCATACGATATATGTTTTAGGTGTATGATAGCCCATTGGAAAGGTATCGTCGAGGAGATTTATTTAGAGGGATCATTCATGCCTTTTTCCAACATTGAGAAGCTCGATGCTGAAAACCTTTATTTAGGCCCTCAAAATGGCCCCGGAAGTTAAAACTGCTAAAAATAATAAATTGCCAAAATTGTTAGAAAATTGTTTTGAGACAGTTGGAAGAGGTGGGTGGTCACTGATATCCACATAGATCAATAATCCATCCTTAGGAAGAAATTGTCTCCATTGCATTGAGTTCCCCCATCAGATGAGGAAATTTCTGCTGAATTTGGCCCCGGGTGAGCCACTTGCCTTGGTGCAGGAGCTTCCCTGCTTTGACAACTTGATAAAGTTGGATCCTTTATTGTCAAGTTCCCCTGATCTGTGTGTCGACAATATGATCGTTGGATTCCTGTTGTATGCATTCAGGGTTGATATCTGTTAGTGTTAGCTACTCTGCTACATCTGAGGTGTCCAGTAATGGTGGGAAATAATGGCAAAGGAGATCCACATTGAACACTGGGTGCAGGCCAAGGAAAGGAGGAATGTTGATCTCAAAATAAATATCCCCCACAACCTTGGTGATGGTGTATGGCCCATAACGAAGTGGGAGAAGATTCCGATGGGGTCCTATTAGGAATTATTTTTGCAAGTGCAACCAAACTTTGTTTCCCACCTGAAACTTATGTGGCACCCGATGTTGATCATGGCGTTTCTTGTACTTGTTATTGGAATTTTGTAGGATATCTTGAACCTATTAACAATTGTGTTGGATATGATAAATGAAATGAATGGCTTTGTGAGCTTCAGTTGGAGTAAGAAATGAGTCGGTCGAGGTGACCGCAAGGGGAAGTGAAACATCTATGGGACCCAATGGCTGGAATCCCAACCCCACCTGAAAGGGGTTGTGGTTGGTTGAGCTATGCAGAGCTCGGTTGTAGCTATGTTGGACATAGGGGAGGCTCTCATCCCATGTGCGAGGGTGATTTGAATTCAACATGTGAAGGATATGCACAATCATTCGATTGACGACCTCAGTTTGGCCATATATCTAGGGGTGGAAGGCTGTGGATTTGGTGAGCTTGGTGTCCAGCAGTGACCAGAGGCTCGACCAGAATGTGGTGAGAAATCGATTGTCCCAATCCGAGAGAATGGTTTTTGGGATTCCAAAATGTACCTAGACTCATTCAAAGAAGATCTTGGCAGTGGCCTCTGCTGTGATGTTCTTCTTGCAGGAAACCAGAATCACCATCTTATCAAAGTGATCAACAACCAAAAAAGCACAATAATTTCTCTGCTTGGTGGATGGAAGGCCCGACATGTAGTCCATTGAGATGGATTCCCATGGCCTATCAGGAGTAGGAAGAGGGGTGTACAACACTTGTTTTTTAGTGGTTGGTTTGGCAATAACACAGGCAGTGCATGACCTGATATACTTGCTGACCTCCTGTGGAATTTTTGACTAGTAAAAATGTTTCTATAGCATCGCCACTATCTTTTCAATGCCGAAGTGTCTTGCCACCTGACTCTAGTGGGCTTCCCAGATCATATTTTCTCTCTCACTTGATGGAACAAAGATATGGCCTAGACAAGACAACAACCCATCCTGAAGATGGAAGTTATGGACAAATGCGTTTGCACGCAACATTTGGTAGGTGGTGGAAAAGTCCAGGTCTATCTCATAGAGTTGTGTCCATATAGAGGTCTCATGGCCACATGATTCTAGCACCATGGTGAGTGTTGCAACTGGAATTCTACTAAGGCAATGAACGACGTGATTATTTCTTCCTATTTTATACTTTATGTTGAGGTGGAATTTCTGCAAGTATGTGGACCACTTTTGATGGCAATCATTCTACAATTTTCCTTGTGTCTGCATGAACTACAATGTCTTATGATCAGTGTGGATGACTGTCTCCTTCCTAATAATGTAATGTCTCCACTGGTGGTAGGATTTCACAATGGAGTACATTTATTTGTCATAATTAGGGTACTTATGGACAACATATGATAGTGTCTCACTATGATAGGCCATGGGGTGGCCGTGCTAAGTGGGAATGGAGCCCACCACATAGTATGAAGCATCTATCTCGATATCTAAGGGTTGTTGTAGGTCTGGTAGTGAAAGTACTAGGGTTGAGCACAAGTGCTACTTCAAATCATTGAATGCTTGTTGTTGGGACTGACCCCACACAAATTTATCCTTACCACCACCCTTGTTTATTTAGCTAAGGGCCCATGCAATATGGGAAAGTCCCAACATGAACCTATAGTAGAAATTGGCAAGGCCCAAGAAACTTCGAAGCTCAGTGAGTGTGGCTGGAGCTAGCCAATCACGGATGACTTGGATCTTGGCTGGATCCACATGTATGCCATGCTGATCAATTATGTAGCCTAGGTAATGGACCCTGCCCATGATGAAGGAGCATTTTTCCAAGTTGGCATATAGCTTGTGATGTCATAGGGTGTGCATAACCTGTTGAATATGCTGCAAGTGTTCGACCCAAGTCCTATTGTAAATGAGAATGTCAACCAGATACACCACTACAAACGTATTGGTGGATGGTCGCGGGATATCATCCATCATCCTCATGAAAGTGGCTGGAGCATTTTTCAAAACAAAGGGCATGACTAACCATTAAAAAAGGCCTTCCTTTGACTTGAATGTGGTTTTCCATACATCTGTCTATTCTATCGTGACTTGGTGGTAGCCAGACTTCAGATCAATCTTACTGAATTATTTGGCCCCCGTGAGTTGATCAAGGACGTCGCCGATTCATGGAATCGGGTACCGATTTATGACTGTGATTTTTTTCAGAGCTCGATAATCAATACAGAGTCACCAAGTTCCATCTTTATTTTGTACCGGCATGATTGGCCTCCCACAAGGTGATGAGATGGGACATATGTGACCCTTGTGGATCATTTCTTGGATCTATCGCTTGATCTGTGGACCATTTCTTGGATCTGTCCCATTGGGCAGTGGTGCACAGTGGGTCAGATCGATGGGGTGCTTCACCTAGTAGTGCAGAGGTACCCTGGTAGGCGATGAGAAGATATCTGAGTATTCTTCCATGACCTTATCTACTTTCTTCTGTTGTGTGGAAAGGTCGGCTGCAAAGACCCTGGATGTGGTAGTGATCTTTTGCTTATTCTGAGAGAGAATCACAAAGAAGACAAACTTCCCCATATGAGAGATGACCTTCCTACATTTCTTGGCAGAGATCAAGGAAATAACACTAGGTGGAACTTCCTCAGGTATCTTGTACAATTTCCTATTCAAAGTAATAATAACACTATGATGCCTAAACTCATATACAACATGACATTTTCATAAATAAGGTTGTCCCAAAATAACATAGCAAACTTCGAGAGGAGAAACATCACACAATACCTCATATTTGAAGGGCTTGATTTTGTATGACAGTTGACACTGTTGGTTGATGTGGAGATCACTTCCTTGGTGGAGTCATCCAATGGTGTAAGGTTGTGGGTGTTGTGTTGTTGGAAGTTCCAACTGCTTGAAAACCTCTGCTGAGATGAGGTTCTTTTGGCTATCGCTATCCATAATGAATGCCAACGGGGTGCCTTTTACCCACATCTGTGAATGGAAGAGACATTCTCATTCTTTTGGCTCATCTGGTTCACTAGGCTGGAGCTTGGTGGTAGCAACGGTGGCATTGGGTTCTACGTCAATGATTCGTGTTTCCCTTTCTAGTTTTGTCTTAGAGTCTGAACCTGCATCTGATTCAGAGGCTTTCACTTCAGCCACCAATGACTGCTTTGAGCGATAGTCAACAGTGTTATGCCAAGGTCTCTTATGGAAGTCGCACCACTTCCTTGTATATTTCTTTGTCTTTCCGGTGTCCTTCTTTGCTTGAGGCTTGGACTGGTTGTGCTGATACTGTCCATATTTTCTCTATCTTTTGTTCTTTGGGTTGGGGCCACCCTTTCTTGGATTTTGTTGTGAGGGTTTCCTAGGCCCAAATTTCCATGTCTTTTGTTGAGATTCTTCTCGATTTTTATGGCATATCAGTAGGTCATGCCCAAGGATGGTCTAAAAATTCCATTTCGATCTGGATGTATCTATGCAGAGCATCGTGATACTTGAGCACCGGATGTATTTGTTGGTTGTGGAGCTTGATTATCTTTCTGATTCAGAGGTCCTTTCTTTCAGCCGTGTTTATACCCCATGAATACATTACACCCTAGAAGTATGTACACTCTTCCACGCGGGGGAGTGTAGAGGAGGGGTACCCTCTCTGCAGGGTCTGGGGGGTTCGAGGGTGAAGCCCTCGAAGGAAAAAATGGCTATTAAATTTATATTGTAATTTCATTGTAAATATGGACCGTTCATTATAAGGTCCCATATTTAACGACATAAATTATATTAGGGTTTTTTTCCCTAGAAGGCAGCCCTCTGTTATGAGGGAAATGTATTGCAGCTATGCATTATGGCGAGTATTGTATTCTGAGAGAGGAGAATGTGAGACAAAGAAGAGGAAGTTACAATGGGTTTTGTTGTAGGTTGTATCACTTCATTTGCTGGATAATAATAAAGGAAGGACCTAGAAATTTCTCTGGTGGACATAGCCCACACTGGGTGAACCATGTAAATATGTGTCTCTCTTGTATTGTGTATCTTCTGTGTTTTGTTGCCGCATTTGTTTTATTTTATTGCTCCGTGGTCCTGTTTTCTAACAGTCTCTCTGAATCTTTGATACCCAGCTTGGTGTGTAAGATATGAAAGATATTCATGAAATCTGGAACTACTTGGTCTCTTTCTTGCCGCAGTGTGGTCCATTTGGTATACAAGTCGTCATAACTTCCGACAGGGTAGTATTGTTCCTTAATAGCATCCCTGAAGGAATCCCAGGTGGTTGTGACTGTAAATAATGCATTTTCCTCTATTTCCTTTTTCTCACAGAAAGTTTCCCACCAATATTTGACATGGGGAACGACTTTGAGGAGCGCAAAAGTAATATTTTCTCTATTCGAAAAGTTATGGACAGAAAAATACCCTTCTAGTAGGTTCAACCACTTGTCTACAACATCTTCATCTATATGACCTTCAAATATATAAATATCGAAGTCTAATTGTACCTTGAAGGGGGTGGTGCCTCCGCTCGAAGAAGATGCGTCACCCATTGTTAGTCATCAAAGGATTTGCGCGAAACTATCCATCATCACATTCCTGTTTTGCATGAGGGCTTCCTCAATCAACAGTTTCAAAGGATATCTTGTCCCGTCATCTTTTTTTGATCCTACCATGAGAGGTCACTTGGGTGTGAGAGATCTTTTTTCATCAAGAGAAACAAACTCAAGACCCAACTCTTTGTACACCAACCTCATTGGGGACATGCATTAAGATGATAAGGAGCAGACTGCTCTAATACCACTGATCTAGATTTTATGAGCAGAATGAAATTAATATAGATTATTAACAAGTTCTTAACACAAAATAACAGAGATACAGTAAAACTAGTTTTCCATTCAATAAGAAAATAAGTTGAAACTGTAAAATGCAGTGGAAACAAGCTTGCTGGAATGGTGGCGGCTTATCTCTGAGAAGAGATGTGACAACTACGCTCATTTGCAAGAAGATGATTAAAATGGGGCTCTGAAGGAATTTTTTACAATAAACAGGAATGCCAAAAACCCTAGACATCCAAAAACCTAAGCCTAGGAGATGAAGTGCCAAAAGTCATGTGGGTCACGTTTGGGTAAGTTGGTACATCAAATTCTCGGGGTCGTAATGTTTGCATACAATCTCTGTTTTAGGCGTATGATAGCCTGTTG